>JANSTS010009814.1:21258-31412 GCA_026546915.1 Sylvicola fuscatus
CCGTAATGACTAATTAACAAACACAAATTATAAGACGACAAAACAGTTCACCAATTAACGGAAATGTTCATGTCTCAATAATCAATAAAATAACTACATCTAATGACATCTTGTCCATCGAGTCCTTTCAATCCTCGTCCCTCTAGTATAATTGTTGTTACATAATACATTTAAAATAACTGTATACTTTGTAAGTGTGTGTAAGAATTGAGCGTCGTTTCGACATGTGTATGTATAAAATAACCAATATATGGCGTCATGCATTCCCACACCCACGGACCACGAGGCTCCCGTTACTCCACATTTAGCGCTACCATTGAGCTGAAACGCCGCTGCGACCACTCTTCCCTATAGCACCAGTGTCTTGACTTTAGAAATGTCATCCCCTAACATCTCTTCCTCTTAACGTCTTTACACTTGTATCACACCACAACTCCCAAATTGAATTTGGGGGAAGTTTGTACTTTGGGTGTAATAGTAAGTACAAATGTTTTATCTGGGAACGGTTATTTTTATTCGGTTTTCAGGAAAGAACCGGTAAATCGTACGAACTTATTTGAACCGATTTATTGTGACGAATTGATTAATTCATTTCGAACTTAACAGTTTTATAATCAAATTATTGTTATTAAAACATTTTCAATTTGAGTCTAAATAAAAATTCTTTTGATTATTTTTTTTTCCAGTTTGCGAAGTAAAGAAGTGCGATTATCAAGGTATCTTTGGCAAGGATATTCAGGATTTTATGTTGAATTTGTCGAAATCACAGAAAATTCAGTTTTACAAACCAAGCCAGTTATGCCTGGGTTAAGGAAGTATTTGCTCAATTATGTATTGAATCAATAATTTTAAAATTAAAAATCGGCAACTAAACTTTAATAATAATGATTTAATAATAAATTAAATACCAATAAATTATTTCAAATAATCCAAAAAGGATATGACAAATTATTAACTCGATTTTTTTTTGATAATTTATTTATTTAACTTCTCTTAGACAATTTCTTTGCTTCGCTAACATTTATATTTCCAGACTTGAACTTAGTTTACGTATGAGAATCGAGATTTAACATAAGCAAAGAAAACTGCATCAAACGAAAAAATTGGCCTGCCAAATGTGATCGTTTAGAAAAATATTTATATACTAATTCTGTGATAGTGCTTTTATTCTTAAAGACTTTAAGGACATTGAAAAGAAAAACTTATTTAAATTGAATAAAATTATGAAAAACGAAAAAAAAATTGATCTTGGACGAAAAAGCTAGTAAAAAGTTAAGATTATGCTGAGAAATTGAGAATACCTAATCTTTTTGTTGATCTCTAAAACATGAACTGATAACAGTCTTACAGTTTCACTATCAATTTCGTGTTGTATTAATTGTTCATAAGCCTTCGAAGTTTCTAAAGCGTAACGTAATGAATTACACAATTGGTAAAACAAAAGAGGAAAAAACCTGCAAATCCACCCACCTGATTAACCTTCAACTTTTTATGTTGGAAATTTGAAAGTACAAGAGGCACTTGGGATTAATGAGATTGAGGATTTCCCCAGCACGCATTTTGATGGAAACCGGTTTGAAGTGCACATTTAGAAAGACTTCTACGCTTAGTTTCGGCGGAAGAACCGCAAAAGCTCGTTAATTCGGCCACAGGCTGGGATTTATCTCGCACTTTTGATTCCAGTCATCGCATTACGAGTGATCAACTTTAAAATCTGCCCGTAGTTAGTCTGACGCGTGTCTTTTTAATTTGTCTCGACCTAATTTCGTAACGCGCATCACGTCGCATACATATTTGCAATACTTTTTTCGCTGTGTGCACCCATTTCCGCGCTGCACCGCCCTACTCGTGCTTTCAGAAGAAATGCTTTCATATAATTTGCAATAAATTAATTTAATTAATGCAACCGATAGGATGGCCGAAGCTAGTAAGTAAGTTATAACGACTGCAACAAGTGTTTTTTTTTGTTTTGCGAATTTAGGACATTCACACGAATATGCTTAAAGCTTTTCCAGGAAATCGTTGAGAAATTTGATACCAAAGATTATTATTACCGTCAGATGTTGAACAATTAATAAATGTTTCCTTTGAAAATTCCTTCAATTATAAGTGTGAAAAACTAATTAAGAAATTACCTTTTTCTTGAAACGTTAATCGTCTTCTTCTTCTTCGTCGACAGCAAAAGAAAGCTTACTTTTGTTGTGTTTTGGTTTGCTTTTCGATTTGTTTGGCTTCGGTGCACAAGAATCTTGGCCGCCTTCACCGGATTGGCTAGCTTTTGCACGTGGTTTGAAGATTATCTTTTCGTTAAGATTAGCAGGACGTTGTTTTTCTTCTGTAACAAAAGAAACGGATTTTCTTTTGAATTAGTAGTCCTTTTAAAAGTGTTATAAAAAGGGGAACAATTATTTGAAAATAAAAAAGCAAATAAACTAAGAAAAGAAGTTATTTTTGATTCAAGATGGCGCACATTTTGCTACATATAAAAGAGCGACTACAGACAGCAAACGACGTTTATTATTCCCGAGCCTCCCCCCCATCCCCGCCCTGCCTTCATGATCGTCCCCTCTTGGCCGCTTAGCACAGTTCTCCGCCGTCGCCGCCGCCTCGCCTTCATCCACACTTTTGCCATTTTATCAGTTCTCCTTTGTTACACAAATACTGATTGCCCTCCCCCCCCTAGCCCGCCCTTGCCAACCGCCCGTCTGGCCGCCCCGCGCTCTCGTGTGCGCCCAACCAACGCCGCACCGCACCGCACCGCGCGTCTACCTACATGCGTCTTAAAATTCTGAGCAGCGTCGACGAAATGGTGTACACAGAAGTACGCGGTGGTAACTTGCGTCTCGAATTGTAACAGCTTCACATTGGAGGAATTTTCGTCGTTAAAATGGCCAGTTGGTGGGATCGGGAGATTTTTCTTTCTCGCTAAAGGGTTGATTTTGTAATTTTACGAAATGCCAGGTAAATCTGTGCTGAGATTTTGTTTTCCTGCATTTTTTTTACAGGGGGTGGTGAAAACGTTCTTTTGCGACAATATAGGGATGATCTTAAATTATTGAATATTTAACTCGTAATTAAATTGAACGGTATTAGTTTGTCGTTAAAAATGTGCAAGCTGGGTTACGTCATGGTGTTAGTCGACAAACAGTATTATTTCTGCTACGAAATTGAGAGATGGCGAAGTGCGGGATGAGGAATGCACGGAAGCATAGCAGCCCACAAGGGGCACGGAATACACGGATCGGCACACAAACACATTTATAGCATAAGCCGAATGCGACAGGGACTTAAACCGAAGACGTGGTTTTTCTTCTATTGAACCGTTTCAGGATTTCAATTTTTGCTTTACTAATATTCACTAATTTACTTTTGTTTAATAAAATCATATTTACGAATTCAAAGAAAATATAGAAATTTGTTTGAAGAATTTTTTGGTCCTAAATTGTTTGTTGTTTGCTTCCAATTCAGTTGAAAAATAAATTTAAAATATTGTAACATTTACGGAGGAGTTTTGTAAATTTGAATGACCTGGAATCTTTTTTCATCTTTTTAATTTATTAAAATTATAATTTTTCATTAAAATTTAACTTTTTTAGTTTTCATGTTTAATTGCATTTTTTAAATGTTTTTGTTAATCATTCCCGATGAAAGAAAGGTTCGATATTTAAAAACATTTTTCCAATTAAAAAGTATTGGAAAATGATCACAATTTAGACCAAAAAGTCTATGAAATTTACATGGTTCCTTCTTTAAGATTGAATTCTGTAATTATTTTTACTTAGCATCCGGTTCAAACGGTACACATTAATAAAGTAGACGGAACCGGTTCACTCTCCTCAATTGACCATATAACCTATTAGTGCTGGCACACAAACACCGAGTAAAATATAAGATTTTTTTTAAAAATATATTTATGATAAATTATTTAGGACACTATGTTGGATGGCCGGCCAGAGAAAAAGGTGGCGGGATCAATGCACAATAACACTGCAGCGAAATTGTGGGCATATTCAGGCATAGTTAGGCCTGTGATATGTGCCAATTGCCGAAGTGCTGTGGTGCAAGGGGCGCCACGGCGAGCGTGGCGCGGGACAAACCGTAAGCATGTGTGTGTGGACTGTTGGTTTGTGTGCAATAGGGCGCGGGATTACGGCATTATGACATGTAGATAAATGTATATAAAATATAAATGCATAATTTTTTTTATTAATGCAGTAATGAAATATTGGCAGATCTTTCTTAACTTCAACAGATTTTGAATAAGATATAATAGGTCCTTCTAAAGGTTTTTTTATAGAAACTATTTTTGATGCCCTTGGATTAATCTTAATAATTTTTATTTATTTACAATATCAATCAAATAAACCGCAAGCAATCTCAAGATTTTGGAACAACAAAAAAAAACCGGCAAAGTTCAAGTGGCAGGTGGCTATTTGGTTTAAAAACGATTTTGTTCGATTTTATAGAAATAGGAGCTTCGCCCCATTTGTTGCGTAACACAAGCAAAATCTTTTTCGTAGTTCGCTTACATACCTTCTTCCAATCTGTTTTGCTCTGCCTCTGCTTCTTCGGCTGTAAGATCTCCGCTCTTTACTACCACAACTAATGGCTTTTCTTCGTCGTTATCGGAGTGGCTGTCGTCGGAGTTCTCAAACTTCTGGCGCTTTGGTGGCATGAAATGTGAAAATTTAGTAATTAGTATACAATAAAACATAACCTCAACAGAAAATTGCTACATTGAAGCTCCCCTAATGAAAAACAAAAGAAACTAGAAAATATCTGTTTGAGGTCGGAGATTGTCTGAGAGCAACAAGCAGGCGCTTCTGTGGCTAAATAGTGAAGAACTCACCTTAGAGTCGAGGGATGGGCCCTCACTGTACCCAATTTGTTCTTTGATTTGACGCAAAAAGCTTGGATCTTGCGGCTTCACGTAAGTTATATTATTTTTCCTCTTGGACATTATAAGATGATCATCCTTTCGATGATCTTTAAAATAATAACAATACAACACTTCACTTGAACTGAACTGGCTGAGATACTTTGCACTGAGGACTCCGATGTGTGAGCCCCAATCCTAAATACATATAATTTAGTAGCAGAAATAACACGTCGCGCGCAGACCTGCTAACCACAACCTACAAGCGGAGGAAAGGAAAATCACTGATATGTATGGAGGTTGGAAAATGGAACAAATATAAACAGAAGCTATGGCCACACCGACTGAACGACACTGAACGAACAAATTCGTTGAGTTTGTGCAGATTTTTTTTACCGCTATTACTCTTTTTTACTATTTAAAAGTTAAATTTATATTACAAATAAAAACAAACAAATAATTTAATATGTATTTAATTGAATTATAAAATGAAAAAATTAATATATTTTTTAGGAAATTAATATCGTCCCCTTCCTCTGCCAAATCCTCGTTGCCATCCATTGAAGCCTCCACGACCGTTGTTTCCATCGTTTTGAAAACCTCTGAAATTATCATTTCCATTGTCTCCAAATCTTCCGAAATTGTTTCCATTGTTTCGGTCACCGAAATTGCCACCACCTCGACCTCCCCAAAATCCACCTCCGCCGCTACCACTGCCAAATCCACCGCCACCACTGCCAAATCCACCGCCACCTCTGCCAAATCCACCACCACCTCTGCTAAATCCAACGCCACCTCCGCCAAATCCACCGCCACCTGCACTGCCATAACCGCCACCCCCACGATACGAGTCTGATGGACGGAATTTACCTCCACCTATTCCGCCTGCATTCGTTCCGCGACTAAACCCACTCTGTTGCATTGGCGAAACTCCAATTTCTCGTTTTATGTCATAGTCTCCGGCATCCAAAACACACAATTCCTTAACAATTTCAATTAACTGTGTTTGTTCAGGACTCAGAACTAATGAATCTTCAGGATGTTCTGTAGAATATATGAGTACGTCCTCAATAAGTGGACGAAGCGCGCACACCAGTGCCGCCTCGTTTGGATTCATTTCATAATCCAACCAATTGTCTAATCGTATAATATTCTCCTTAATGAGATCCACTTTCTTAGAGCCAAACAAAAGTAAGTGCAACGGCGCCACCATTGTCATCTGTTTGCATGAGACGGCTCGCGTACGAATTTTCTCGCCGAAGACAAAGAACGGATACGGAAACGTGACCTGTAAGTTGGTACAGTTCACAGAAGTCTTGTGGATGAGACCGTCTTTGGACTCTGTTGTCAGGACTTTGCGTTTCTCCTTGTGATAGCAAACATTAGGATACAGACCTGCGCATAGAATCCCAACAACGACATCAAAATCAGGATCTGGCGCGTTGTTGTTGATATGCATCTCCAACATGCTTTCTTCATTGAAGCCGGCTTGATGCATCAAATCCATGAGTTGTCGTTTTGCTTCGTTGATCATGCGCATTGTGGTCAACTGCAAACCTTTCCATTCGCAAAACTGAATCTCTTGCTCTTCGCCCTTCTGTTGAGCTGATCTCCACATTTGAAATCCCAGCAACATGGCGAGATGGTCTGAATATCGAGTGCCACCCAGTGCCTTCTGGTGGTTATTCAATCGCCTTTGTCCCATCTCAAGATTGAACATTTCCGAATATGTTCCAGCATATGCGGCAACAGTGGCGACAGGATCGCCGTAACGGAAAATTGTGGCCAGAATGAGCATTTTGCCAAGACGCGGTTCAATAGGAAGACGCGCCAAAATACGTCCGAGAGCTGTGAGTTCATCGTTTTCATCGAGGCATTTCATCTCTCGGAGCAGCACTTCAGCTTCAATGACTGCATCCAATGGAGGGGGCTCAATGGCTTTCGAAAGGAACAGACCAATCGGTCCAAGGCGCAAAAGTTTAATGCTTAGAGAGATTTCGTGTAGTGGAGTGCGGAAGATCTCAGGTGCCTGATGAGTTTCAAGTTTTTCAAACCGTGCCCGAGAGCAAAGTGTAAAACAGAATCCGGGACGAACACGACCAGCACGTCCTTTTCCTGTAAAACAAAAAAAAAACATTAACTTTAATTAGAAATATAATGGCTAAGTACATACGTTGCTCTAAATTGGTTTTACTAGCCCAGACAGTGGCATAGCTGGTCATATTGTTGTGTGAGGTAAACAGTTTCATTCTAGCCTTGCACAAGTCAATCACAAAGACAACATCATTGATTGTGATCGATGTTTCAGCGATGTTTGTGGCCAAAATAATCTTTGTCACTCCGTATGGGACTGGTGCAAAAACACGACGTTGTTCTTCACGCGGAATTTGCGAATGACATGGCAGAATGCAATAATTGCTTCCACCGAATATGCTGTTGTTCTGCAAATGCTTCAACAGCGCAAAAATTATATTCCATCCTGGCATAAAGATTAGAACAGCACCATCGGTATTCTTTGCTTTAATATATTTCAGGATTGACTCTATTAGATCAAAGTTAAAATCACTTTCAGACATCTTAGCCATGGAATCACGCGTCGCATCAGAATATTGTCCCAAGGCAATAACTTTATTCATATTCTGTTCGCCGGGATCACCGCCAACGTCTGAGCTGCCTGCATCCTCATTATCATCATCATGTTTACGTTTTCTAGAATCCGGTTGTGGGACGAATCCTGTCAATTCGATGCAGTCCTCCAGGAACAATTGGGTCACCTGAAAGGTTCGTCCAGGCACCTCGATTACCGGACAATCTCCAAAATACTTTGAAAACAGGGTGGTATCAATGGTTGCCGACATAAGGATGACTCGCAAGTCGGGATACGTGTGCACCATGTCACGCAGAATGACCATCACAAAATCACTGTTGACATCACGCTCGTGAATTTCATCGACAATAACGTGCGAGACGCCTCGCAATCCGTTCTCCAGTTTACGCAACAGAACGCCAATTGTGCAGAACACCACGGAACCGTAGGCTCGTGGCAACATTGACTCGAATCGAACGGTATAGCCAACTGATTCGCCGATAGATTCGTTGCGCTCAAAGGCAACACGTTCGGCTACACTGACAGCGCTGATGCGTCTTGGCTGTGTGACACAAATGTTGCACCAAGCGCCTTGACCCGAGTTTATGTAATCCTCTAGAATATACTGGGCAATTTGTGTGGTCTTGCCGCATCCTGTATTACCGCGGATTATAACGACTGAGGAATCATTGATTGCCTCCATGATTTCGTTGCGCATTTTGAAAATTGGCAGCTGTTGACGCTCGGATGATAATGCCTAAAAGCCAAAAATTGATGAATTGTTGTAAAATACTTTTTGGATAATATTTACTCGTAATTCTTCGTCATCTATTCGGCGATTATTAGCAGCATCTAGCAAATCATTACTGATTTGGTCCAATGATGCAGTAGATAGATATCCCTCGTCAATGTTGCATGCCGACCATGGATTCCAATTGGGAATTGGTGGAGACCACGAAATTACACTGCCGCTGCCTTCATTTTTTATTTTTGGTTTTAGTAAATCTGGATGTTTGGGCTGAAATTCGATATGGAAATAAAATGGAATAGAGAAAATTTATTATTTTCACTTACAATTAAGCTGATTGGTTCCGAAGATTGTTGAATTGACGAGAAATTGGTAATTGGTGCCTTGTTCATACTTTGAAGATAACTTTGAATTTTTCCGACAGTTTCTGGATTTATTCTTACCTGGAAAGGCTTCAAATCAGATTCTTTTCTAAAAAAAAAACCAAATAAATATTGCGATAAATTTAAAAGAGAATAAAGTTACTTGTTTGTTTTCAAGGTTCCACTGTACGCCTCAATGACTTTCAAGTGAAACAATTGTCGGACTAATGAGAGGGCAACTGACTTGCTAGCCATCTGTTTGTTGGAACCTGACTCTCTGCCGCAAATGGCGCGTCCCAATTGTTTAACGTAGATACTTAGCTCACACATGTAGCTCCTTTTGTTAGAAGAAAATTGTATTAAGAAATCTTTATTTGTTAACTTTAATAAAATATAAAACTCACTTTTTACCGCCAAGATGTTATAGGAAGTGACACAAAGGCGCCTTTGGTTGAGTTTTTTGCTATTGAAGCAAAGACTTTTAAACAAGTCTTTCGACAATATAAAAATCCATAAAATCTGTTCACTTTTAATAACATCTTGGCGTGTAATTTAAATAAAAAATTCGAAAAACACATATCTCTGGATGCTGACTTAAAATCGCAGCAGTAGAAATTGGTGCTTATCATTTCAATAATCTTTGGAAGTTTTCACTATAAACTTTAATTTGACGTTTGTTGCATAGTCTATGAGTTAATAAAAAATGTACCTATTATGGTCTGGTCCAACACCACTGTACTTGTAATCTTCTTTGATGCGATGCAATTGCATGAATTGATGCAACTTTGATTTTGAATTCTCTAGTGTCCAATTTCCATGTATACCGGCATTAACATCTAGCGACTCAGCCTCTTCCACCCGTTGCTGCTCTGCAGCTCTGTCCATGTAAGAGTCTGGTCCGAAATTACCATCTTTCTGATGCATTGGACGATATGCCTCACCCAAATCTTGAGGACCAAATCCATCCTGAAAACAGCACATCATATACATAACCTTAAAATTTTAATTTTTTTAAAATTCAATACCCTAAAAACATGAGGATTATTAATTGCTGGTGCTGATGTTGATTCCTGTTGAGAAGATATCTGAGGGACATCACCGGCTAATTCTTTAGGCACATCGCTGTCGGCCAGACTACCGGAACGAATCAAAAAGTTGATAAAATCACGGGCACCATTCTTTTCAGCGTCCTTTTTATTGGTCGAGTTTCCAGCGCCGACATAGTTGTAATCTTTTATGCGAACCTCGCAAAGGAAACGTTGGCGATGTCTAGGACCTAAAATAATATGTTTTGATTGATGAAGAAGCCTTTTACTTTTTTTAATTTTATTATAGGATTTTACCAGTTGGACGAGTCTCAAACACGGGTTCAAGTTTCTTTTTGCTGCACCATTCGTGGAAAAAAGCCTTTATGTCGTTAGCAGGCATTTCTCTGATGAAAAGTGTTGATTGATAAAGAAAAATATTATATTTAAATTGAAAATGTATGCACAATTCAAATTTCACTAGAAAATCAATAATGATATAAATTTGTTTTGTATTGATCTTGTTTCTCAGTAGTGGCAACCCATTTTTAATTAC
>JANSTS010009814.1:31512-56733 GCA_026546915.1 Sylvicola fuscatus
TTACAAGTATCGGCGAATTTATAGACGTCCGGCTGCAGGCGAAATCACAAGTTTTTGACATATGCGAGTGGCACCACTAATCCGGTAACCGGTTCAGGATTTATTGCTAACGACTAAATCTGTCAAAAAATGTTGTTACTTTGTTTATCTATTTGAATTTGTAGTAAAAACGGAAGTGTTTTCGGCAAAAGAATGTTTTGTTTGTGTTAAATACCTCCTAATCAACTTTAATATACCAAAGAAGGTCAGTACTAAGGAAATTTGCCACAAACTCATTGACATTAAAACCATTTCACCAAACAGAACATGTCCCTTAATCTTTGGCGTTACCAACATTCGATTGACTCCACTGATGAAGCGATCCGTGAGTTTGAGCAGATTGACTTTTCAAAAATCCTTAAAGAGAGCTTCCACGCTACCCTTAACAGTAACCAAGAGATTGTTTTACGTGGCTACGAGCGATTTACTTATAATCTTAACATGGAAGTTAACGTCGATAGTACACAAGAAGATTTGAGCCTAGTTGCTGGCAATATTGTCTCAAATGCTATGCACATTCCACGGAGCCTTTACTGTCCAATTTGTGCCGACGAATACATGTTTGAATTTACTCTAAAAGACCACCTAAAACGAGCCCATCCCAAGGAGCTGCTAGAGCTTACAAAGCAAACATCTCTTGTGCACACATGCCAGTTCTGTGGCGCAATATTCTACCAGAGAGGATTAATTCCAAAGCACATTGCAAAGTGTCATGGCATGGATGTGCTAAATCACTGGCAAAACACCCAAAATGACATCAACAAATGGACACAAGAGGACAAAGAGAATGAGCCTAGTGTTTTGTATGCTGCCTGTTCACCGGGATTGAGTGATTTCTTTGATAAATTAGATGCTGGTAGTGCCGCCGAGGAATCTATTAAGGAATCATCGCCAATTCGACCAAAATCTATACTCAAAAAGACACCAAGTTCAGCGTCACGCATCATTTTGTGTTCACCGTCATCTGCATTGATACGTCGATCAAAAAGCGAAGCCATTAAACGATCGTTGTCAGTGCGTAGAGAATTACGATTTGATTTGCCTCCCATTCAAAGCTCACCGGAAGTTGTTTTCCACAAGAGTCCCAAGAAAATGAAGCTTCTCAGTTTGAAGTCGCTGTTCAAGAAGCGTCTGCTCAGTCGCAAGGACAAAAAAACTAAGGCACAAGCAGCTGCATCACAAATGATAACAAGTACTCCGATCAGTTTTCTGGACGATGATCATGTTGACGCTGGCCAACCGGCGGCTATGCGTCGCAATTGGAAGAATACGCTGCGCAATAATCGGCCGCTCTTCTTTGGCGCTGAGCGGTTCCAGTGCGGACATTGTCGCAAAACATATGAGAGTAATGCTGAGCTGCTGCAGCACGCCAAAGATGTGCATCGTGGCGTTGTGAAGCTGTTCAGGCCGCAGTATATGTGTGGACAATGCGGAGCGACTTTTTATCGAAACAGTTTTTTGGTGCGACATTGCCATTATCAACATACTCCTGTTAAAGGACACGAAGTTTAGATGCCCTATACTGTTTAGGAACAAAACGACATTTTGGACAGACCCAAATGGTATTTTGATAACATTGATAATAGTCAATAGCCTTCTTATTTTCTTCTCCTTTTTTAAGGTCCATAAAAACTATTACCATCCCCAAGAGGAATTTCGACAACATCACTTTTACCGAGTAACATAACAACAGCTGTATGTAATTAATCCTAGTTGATATGACATTTACTTAGAACTTTGATGATCTTAAGTAATTTTTTTTTTCTATTTTTGTTGAATTTTAATGCAACTTAACTATCTTTCCATAAATTTTATAATTTAATAAATTATTCATAATGTTAGTTCAGTTTATTTAATTCCAAATAAATGTTTTGAACCATATTCATGTTTTAATTCATTGTATTAAAATCCAGAGAAAAAAAACAAACCGAAGTGTTCATTGACCGATGATTTTGATAATCAACCTAAATGACAAAATTCAAGGTCGAAAAATTATTCTTCTCATACGTTTTTTAGCATCAAAATGGTCTTTATTGAAAAAATCGTTTCGTTTGAAATTCATACAATAATTACAAGCTAATGATTAATTAAATAATTTACTGCATAGAAATAATATCAATTTTTATTGAACTGTAATTGTCACTAAATTCTATAAGGAAAGTTTTTCTAAAAACCCTTTTTTTTTGGTTTCTTACCCAATATTGAGTTTATTGAAAAAAATGATTAATTATTGACTAATAAATTACCTAATACTTTTTCGATCTATTTTAAGAATACAGAACACAAATTTTATCAAATAACAAAAACTGTCATGCAATTATTTAATAATTACATACATTAAACAATAAATTAAAGATATCGATCTTAAAGTAGAAGCAAACAATAAATGGCACCATTGATAATTAGCAATTTCCTGAGTTTCGATCGCACCGAAAATATTTACATTATCAATACAAAAAACATAATCCTTGGGAGTATCTTATCAAATTTGAGCATTTAGGCATCTGTCGATGTACTTACTGCAAAAAATTGCACTACAAAAGTGGTGGGGGGGAGGTAGAAGCACCAGAAACTGAAAACGTTTAAATGTCATGATTGGTTGCGAAATGGATGCGCATTGAAATGGGTTGGTCATCTAATTCTTGCTAACTCCGCTGGGCAGTGAAATATCAAAGACGACCGGCGCATTGTTTGGAAGATAATTGATATCGCATGTAGATGCATTAACGTAGATTATTTTTCCATCAGACGTTATTCCGTAGCCTGAAATTAAATAAACTTGGGTCAGTGGCAGATAAATTGAAGTCGTTGATCTACCTTCATGGATATGTCCAAAAACGTGATATTTGGGTTTTACTCTTTGCTGGACTGTCGACAGGAGTTCAACGCATCCTGCACGAACGCCAGTGCAGCACAAGTCACCGTGACCCAATGGTGGCGTGTGAGTTATCAAAACGTCAAGACCTCAAATGATTTTATACGTTAGAAATGTTTATTTTTATGACTTCACAAAATTACCTGGTGGAATTTTATCCCACATTTCAAGACACTGTTTCCCGCGAGGCAAATTGAATGCCCACTTACAAAACTCTGGTTGCCTGAAACGATTCTCATTAAGGTATTTTAGGGTTGTAAAATCTATACCCTCTACATACCAAGGTGTACCATAAAATTTGAGACCAAAAATCTCGATTGCTTCATCCTCGAGATATGTACAATTATTCAAATACTGTTTAATATTGACCGTTTGCACAGCTTCAGCTAAACATTCCTTAGTATTTCCCAGCGTTGGGATCTCATCGAACATTGTGCTGGCTAGAAAGTAGAAAATAATTATCAATAATCACACGAAATCATCCATCAATTGCTAAATATCTCACCGCTTTTCTTAGTGGCCGATTTGCTGTGTATCGGATGAGTGAACGTCGAATCAAAGCTGAGCTCATGATTGCCGGCGATGACAAGTTTATGCTTGTGAGGCAGTTGTCCTATAAAATCACAAATACAAAAAAACGAGTTATAAACAAAATAATCTCGCCAGTTATCTGCGGCTACGTGACTGATTTGTTGACATTGATAAAAGAAGAAGAAGAAAGACTCTAACCAATCCAAGTGTTGAACTCAACCACTTCATCCAATTTGCCGCACTTTGTAAAGTCGCCGGCATGAATGAAAATGTCACCATCAGGGATGTCGAATTTCATGTGGTTGGTCAGGGAGTGAGTGTCGCTCATGCAAACAACTCGAACCTGCAACATATTTTGTTATGTAAATTCAATAAATCGTGTTCTTTGTTTGAGGCTGACCTTATTTGGTGGAACGATGGGATTAGGCGGCTTCATCGTCACTTTAATGACACGCTGGCTCTTTGAGATTTCCCGCCATGCAGATGTGGGGTCGTTGCTCAATTGATGGACGTCTATTTGCATTTTTTATTAAAAAATTGAGCCGCACGATAAAAAAGTGCGTCTGCACTGCCGCACTGAACTGAGAAATGACGTCTATGACATATCATGAATCTTTTACCAAACAGAAAAATTGCAAATAATATGCGGGGATGACAGCTGACATTTTAATTCATCCACATATATAAATTCTGTGTTCTAGATAAAATGTGTACTTTTGAGGCACCCGTTCCAAAATGGCTTCCATTGTTTTGGTTTCAGATTCATGTAAACAAAGAAACTGGCCAAAATACAGTTTATAGAATCGGTTAATTTTCCTAACTTAACCAACATTTTATATTTTTATTGTAAAATTTTGATAGCTGAATCCACTGGCATACGAACCAGCTAAATATCCAAGGTAAACAATGTCTGACCAAGATGCAACACGTAATTGAATGAGATCATTATTTTGCACAAATTTCTGAAAAATGGCTGCCACATATGACGTAATTGTCTTGTTTGTCAAATACATATATATGTTGGGCATCAGCTGATTGCAAGTGGCCGTCATGTTCGTCAATTCATTTAAATGGAGTGCGTAGAATTTTGTATTGTCTTTTTCTCATTTGGTATAAGTGCAGTTTCAATAAAACTATATTAGCGAAAATCAACTCCCACCTGCCTGTAATCTGTGTCAAAAGACGCGGCCAGGATGGATCAGCTGGAAGAGAATGCTGTAGAGTCGATGGACGACGACCAATTGCCAGGTAAGTGACTGAATTGTTCAGTTTTAGCGAGCAAAACATTTTGAGGTTAGGTTCATATTTTTATGTTGAGCTTCTTTTATGCACTTTTCTGGCCAAAAGTGCCCATAAATCTTGTTATTATGCGGATATTGTGCACAGAGCGTGTTGTCTGCTAACTTTGCATGGCTTCCCGTTGCACAGGTGCTCGACGGAAAATCAATAGGTTTGATGTAAACATGCAAAAGGGCTGACTGGCTGGCGGCTGGTGCTGCCCGACTGTTTTTTAAATTGTTTTTTTTTTCGCCTGCGGTCTGCAGTTGTGGATTTATGGCGGTCGGTGGCTGGTCATTGCCATCGCTGAACTTTTTTCTTCTTCTCTTAATTACTTATTGTGTGAGGTTTAATCGACGAACTGTATTTGCGCGAATGATTTAAAATTTAGAGTGCGTGCGTTTGTCAGTGATGACAGAAGTGGCCCCAAAAAAAGTGTTCCTCGTTGGTGTTTAATCAATTTTTAGAAGTTTACACTGTTTATTACGTGAAGAAGAAGTGAACAAATAGTTGAAAGAAATATTAGTGACGATCGTTAGTCGGTGCGGTTTGTGTCGCCGTCCAACCAAGTGGGCGACCTTCAAGAAGGCAAAGGTTTTCTTCTTTATTGATTGCAACGTCTCTTCTTTGCCAGTATTGTTTGTTGTTTAGAGAATAATCCATATTCATGTTGTGTAACATTGCTTGGAAAACAGTGTCGCGGCGTCAGCAAATTTCGTTAAATAGAATGACGAAATTATGCTGTTTGTTTATGCAAATGTTGTGCTAAATAGTAAATTTATTGACAATATGTCTTGTGCGCGCGTTTAATGAGTTAAATTGACAGTTTGGATCGTCTAAATTAGTTAATTATTTGATAATGACGGTGATGAATATTGTGGCAATTAAAATCCATTTATAACTTAATAGGATATATAACAGATCTAAAGAAGGAAGTAAGTTATCTTCAATTAAATTTATTAGTAAACAACACTTGACGGCTGTCATTTGTTTTCTTTCTTCACACATTGACCTTGAAACTGGAAATTTTCATTAACCTTGTAACTACAGTGACCTATATTAATAACGGCTTTACCATGACATCATGGCAATATAAATTTGGGTTGTTAATTGAATGTACATAACATAAATGTCTTTAAATTCTCTAAAATTGTATAACGGCCCCAAGACTACCAATAATTTCTATTTCTGCCAATAAATCGCTTCCAAACAGCAACCATCTGTCGCCGACTCTCTTTCTAATTGCCTAATTATTTATTTAAGCATTTTTTTTTATCTGTAAGACATAATTGTGCAGTCTTTGCCGCAGTCTTCTGTACTTGTTGTTGCTCATTTATCTCTAACATAAACAGCAATAATTCAATTACGACATGGACTTGAACTAGAGACCGCGCCTGATTTTGGCAACTTGCAACAAAGGTGCCATGCCAACAAAAAAAAAAAAACATTGGATACGGTTTCTCTCCTATCTGGCGCTATCTTGAAGCGATCAGAATGTTGCAATAAAATAATTATTGGAATATTTTAAGAATAAATGTGTGGCGAACGGTGGGAGACAAAAGGGAAGAATACTGTAACGTCGAAAGCTCACTAAGATTTGGTAATTTGTATATAAATTATGTTGTTTTGTTTACCGTTAAAGAAGAACCATCTAGCGACACGAACACACTGAGAAACTGTTTCTCGAGAACGCGATTTTCCCGGTTCAAGTGTGACGAAGTGGCGAGTGCGCGACGCGTATTACAATTACCGCGTGCGTGAGCTGTTGAAGTAGTTATGAGCTAGGAACATTTCCATTATTCTATGGCTGTTGATAAAGCGATAATAAAAGTTTATCTTCACGGTGACTAAAATCTTGTCATGGTTTGATGTGCGCGCTCGCATATGTGGCGATAAAGTTATGACCGCAAATTGCTTGCCACTGCGGAGAACTTATTCCCTACTTTTTGTGGTTTTTAGAAAAAAAAAATTACTGATTTGTTTTAATTTGTTGTCAAAGCAAATTAAATACTATTCGAACTCTTTATATATTTAAAAAACATTTACTTTTGGATAAAATTGACCTTGAAGAAAACGGTTCTTTGAATTGTTATTTCGTGAAGACCTACAGTGGTTTTTATTTTCTTAAAAACGCTCATTTAATGATGAAAAACTCGGCCATTTTCGTTTGTGGGACCTTTGAAAGTAAAACAGGATTAAATTGGATTAATTTTTTGTGAGTTACAACCAGAAAACACTAGTTTTTTGCGCTATGCCACATCAAAAAGACTTAAAAGCTCTTGAAACAAAGTAAACAATCTTTTCGAGCACAATCGTTTGAGGTCTCACGGTGAGTTGATTACATATTGAATTGTAGATGAGAACTCCAGCCGACCACAGTTCTATTTGTGTTGCCTTCACACACATTAATTGTTGTACATAAAATAAGGAAAGGTTTGCTTTGAATTGACGAAAACTACAACAGCGAAATAATGAAACAAAATAAAAGGGAATTTATTCATCCAAAACCCATATAGCCGTAAAATGTTTCGCGCATAACCACACATATTGGCCGAAAAGATAATTCCGTATGTCGTCATACACATATCGCAGCGATAGGTGACCGTCAACACAAATCAAACACGAAAATAGCCGCACACAGGAAAAGCGCTTAAAAGCCAAAAGAAAAATAAACGCGCAACACCACCAAGAACGCGACGGCGACGACGAAAAAAGAAAATCGGAAGAAGTTGTGGCGAAAAATTGCGCCAACCGACGACAGTGCGCCGCGAAAATACGTACATTTTCGCGTCCAAGTAATGTGCAAACAAATCATATGTCCTAAACGCGACGACCACTCGGCCTGAACAATCACGCGAAAATTATTAGTGCGCGGTTTATCAAAAAAAAAAAAAAATCAAAGCTCGTCGAGAGTGCGCGCCCTTCTGTTGAATTCGATCGATTCGCGTGCGTTTTCCGCGTTTGAAAAAAATACCAATTTAAAAAAAAAAGGAAACACCAAGTGTGTGGCTGGTATTTCTACAAAGTTGTTTGTTGTGTATTGTGAATAAGCATCCTGATTCAGTGGGTGGCATCTGAAGGTGGTGGAAATGGCGATAAAGATGAAATAAAACGCGAAAAGCGCAAATAGAGAAACTGTCAGTTACAGCCAATCCGCTGAGGCGCGCTAAATAACATTAGATTGGATGGAAAAATTTGTCGTACGGCGTCGTCAGCTGTTGCCTTGGCTGCCAAAAGCATCGCTGAAGACTCTGTTTGGTCTTCAATTCAATTCAATTCAATCAACAAAGATTTCAACTCCATGCAAATGTCTTCAGCAATCCATTAAATCGCTTTCAATATATTTAATTCGGCTCTGTTGGGTCACACTTCATTAAGTTCTCTGCGTATCTGCATCGAACTGCGCAGCTTTCGGCTGTTTGCATCTGCCTTGGAGTGTAGCCTCCGAAGACCGAGTTACTGACGCACTGGCCAATCCGGTCATGTCCGGTTACGTTTGGTGGATCTAATTGCTGTAGTTTGGATTCTCTATTTATTAATTTCGGATAAATATTCTTAGTACGAAAAAGGTTATTCGCTTGCGTCTAAGAACGTGTGAACGCTTAGACACAACGAAGAGGAATTTCTAAAAATAAAGACAACTGATTATCGGAAATGTTTTTTTCATTCACAAAAGAAAAACATTGAATTGTACTGAAAAATAACAAAGTTTGGCCACATGAATATGGAACTGGTAAATGGCAATAAATTTTGGTCTACAGCCGCTTTATTTGGGAATAGAAAACACTGAATAGTTGGACTGCCGCCAATTGTAACTAAAATTAATATGGCGTTTTATGGCAACACCAAATCAAATGCTCGTCATTGGGCTCGTTATGTTTTCCAACATAACAATTTTATTTGCCATAAATCGCAAATCGAACGTTAAATCTGAATAGTTTTATTGCTTATTCGATTTTAAGGTGTCAAATGACAGATGCCTAAAATGTAATAATTGTCGATTTTATGAAGATAAGAACTTGTCAACCTGCGTCTTTAATCACTAAAACATTCATTTTCATTTATGGTTCTTCCCAGCAAAAATTCAAATTCACTTGAATCGTGAAATGATTTGGACAAAGTGCTTTTTCTCGCCATGCGCGAACCGTCTTTAATTGTACAGATTTTCAATGTAAACAAGTTGTTTTCTGTTGCTCTTCAGTCTTTGCTAAACGCCTTTCCTCTTGTCTGATACCAAACAATTTTCCTTTCATCGAATGGAAATATGTTCATTTTGAACGAATGTCTATTCGGGTCGATTTTGTCGCCCACTTTCTGTTTGCAATTCTGATATACGAGATTATTTTCAGCCTATAAATACAGGATGAAAATTAATTCTAGGTATTGCTCTGCATATTTAACTTCATTTATCACTCTTGTTTTAATTTCGATAATCTTTGGTTTTTTTTTTTGTAGAAGATGATTAATTAATTTAATTCTATAGCATAACAACTTATGTTCTGAGATATCTTAGCAGTTCATTTTCTACAATTTGTCAGATCAAATTAAAGAAAGAAAGGACTTATTGGCAAATTGAAGAGAAACAAAATTTGGATGAATTTTCTTTATTTTTACATTTTCCGGATCATTTAGTAATTTACTGAATCGATGAAACTTTGTAACTCAAATTCGTGGAATATTTGTGTCATGAACTTTACTGATTTAATTTAAATAAATAATTAACGAGGATCTTACGTAAAATCGTAGATTGATTTAATTTTGTTAACATGTAAGCAACAGAATTTTAAATATCTTATATGTTCAAAATCATATTTAACGAAATTATTAAATTTAGAATTTTAAATTAATACTCATTGATGAGAGCTTGCAGTAAAACAATATTTTTGTATTTGGTTTAATACCGTATTGTTAATGCGATAAAATTCTATTTAACCTTAGAAATGTATTTATGTTGTTCCTTAGTATTTCATTAATATTAATTGAATTGGATTTTGCAGTTCTTTCAATAAAAGAATGTGGCATAACATCCCATAAGTATGCCCAAGCATCTGGCTAAAGTAGCTCACGTGATTGGAATTATGTATTTTTATAAAGCAATTTCATTCTATCACCGCCTCTTCGCAAATTTCCACTTTCTGGAATTGTTTGTAAGATAGTAATAATAATTGTCGTGAGACCGTTTCCTTTTTGATGCGGTTAATTTAATTTAATTTTGTGTAAATAGGTAAAGGATAATGGATCTCCTCCGTTGTTTTATTTATTTTAAATTGACTCAATTGTTTCTGCTTCTTTATTTGTTATTTGAAGAAGCAAGAAATGCTTGTCATTTAGTGAGTTAATCAACTTGATTGAATTTTATATAACTTCTGTTTTTACGAGCCAGGAAACTTATAAAAATGAAATATTGCCGTTTTCGCTGAGTGAGTAAACATTGTCGGCAATGGCATTGTCTCGCTAATCAAATTCTGTGTCTTCCGTCTGTAAATAAATGTATTTGAGAGATTGTGTTATCATTTAACGCGACTACACCTATTAGGGAATCGCCTCAGTTGTACAAAGTCACCATAACAATGATTAAACTTTAAAATGCTGATCAGCGATGGCAGATAAGCGAACGCAATGACTTTGTACGATATTTTTTACTCATTACAACTCAATATTTTATTGACTTTTTAGACAATAAATTATTTTGATTATGTTTCTTCGTCTGAAAATTCATTCATTGATTGTTTTTAGAGAATTTCTTTAAAAATTAACAAATTTCTTCTGAATTTTTTTTTTTTTATTAAAACCAATAAATTATTCAATGGAATAACTTAAGCTATTTATAGTTAATCTAAAAAATATATATAAATTTATTGAAACAAGGGTCAAAATTGTGTAAACATGGTGAATATATGCGCAAATAAATGCGATCCCAAGTATAATGTTCTGACTAAAGATTTTAAAGGATTATTAAGGGCATCATGAACAGCTTTATAAGCTTGCATTCACAATTGGCTGAAACGTTTCGCAAATATGTCGTTTACTTACCATTCAAAGTTTTTTTGCTGGTGAACAAACATTTGTTTCCTTTAACTATACTAAACTTTAATAACATATGACATTCTTTTGTCAGCCAACGTGCACTCAATATGCTCATACATATTGTCAGAATGTCTCTTGAACGCCATGACTAAGCGTTCGACATCCCAAAATCCTCAAAGTATGTATCCTCGACAACGCCAGATACCTTGAAAATAATCTTCAGACATTATTGTACACAAGATGAATGAAACGAAGCGAAACCTCACGAAAAAACTGTTTACATTTTCGTTAGAAGAACAATTCTTCACCCTTTGGGTCAATGTGTATATGAGATTTTATTTTTGTTCGGATTACCGAACTTCAGCGTCTGGTTTGGGGGGGTTGGCTGTAATTGAAGGTTTGTTCATTTCAAAGCTTTTTTCATGACCAGAAATAGCTTAACAGGCTCATGTCCTGAATCATTATACAAATGGAAATGGAAAATCTTTGTTGACAGCAAATTAATGCCACTAATTATCTTATTACTTAGTTGCTAAATTGAAAAGAGATGCTGCCAAATAAGATGTGCTTTTAAAATCAATTCTTGAGACAGTCAAACGCACAAAGTCAGTTAATGTTTGACCCGCACAATATACCAACAAAGTTGTTTGGATTCGTCTTTAGATTCGGTCACAATTTCCAGCTGTTCTCTACACGTGAGTCTCTACATGCTATTGTTCGTGTTTTGCTTAGTTTTATCTCTAATGCGCTTATCATTCCAGCTATAATGAATCCGCTTTGGATAATCTATGCAGATGGTTGTTTTCATATTATTGTTATTTTGTCATTTTGTAATTTATTTGATTCTATTAGAAGTTTGTTACTAATTAATATAAACAATTTATTACGAACTCTAAAATAATTGAATGTTAAACTCTAAATTCATTTGGTTGGGTAAATTTAATTCTTATGCATAGATACAATTTGCGTCCTTTAAACATCGCTTATGTTAGATTGACGCCATTTTTATTGTACGATAATTCTTGAAAATTCTTTATTCATACAAGATAAGTTTCGGAAAATTATATAAACAATCAAACAAATTAACTGAACATTTCTAGAAATTATTAATTCAGCCTTAAGTCATGACAAACCGTCTGTTTTCACGGTTACAAAATCAAACACTTTTCACTGTTAATATTTAAGTGTGTTTCCTTGTCATTTTCGAAGCCGTTTTAATCCCATTATAATGTTTTCTATTGTGAAATACGACTTCTCAACTTTAAGATAACCACCGTCGTCCAGTCACGACTTAAAGTATCATAATTTTTCAGTGTATAATAAGTGAATCACTAAACGTGTTTGATTCTAAATAAATTTGTCAAATAATAAAATGAATCTTTAATTGTATTTTTGACAGATTCCAACCGTCCAACCGATTATAATGCGGCTAACCCTAGCCAGAGTAGCAACAGCAATAATGATACTGCCGGCACCAGCACCAACAATCCAACAACAAACAACGATAACGTTAATAATTCACCAGGATTAAGAGGCTCCGGCAACTTTCAAAGTTTAACCAGCACACCAAAGTCATCAGCCGATAAAACATCAAAAAATGTCTCACCGACACTTCAGTGCTGCAAGTCACTGCCTGATGACTCCAACTACGAAGGACAAATAATTATATCCAATTTAGGTACGACTCAACACCGTTTCTCTTTGTTTATTGTTTATATTTACTAAATGTTTCAATTAGATTTAGAGACAAAAGCCATTCTAGCATCGTCAACACGGCAAAATCTTCTACCTTGGGGATCTCACAATCGTTCATCAATTGCGGCGACCAGCAGCACTGTTTCAATCGATATAATGCAGACGATTGGCGACAATGGGTTGCGTCCCGGCGAGATTGTCATGCGAAATTTGTTTGCTGAGTTCACTCAACAGGCGGAAAAGAAAATCGAGAGCGTCATGCTGGAAAGTTCGGTATTTATTGATCACCTTGTTCTATGTAGACGCCAAATAATTTAATCGATTGATTTTTCAGGACAAGAATTTGGCGAAATTACTGCAACGCGGAGAAGATCTTCAATTTGATCAACTTTTATCAGCATTTGGATCTGTAGCTGAGCATTGCCTGCCGTCACTGCTTGTTACGATACTGGCATGGCATCGTCGTCAGTTGTCCGATATTGAGATCAAAAGTGATCTTAGACGCATGGAAAAGCTCGTCAGCAAGACCACCATCGATTTGGATCTTCAACTGCAACGCCGGGAATCAGCCGTTGAGTTCATATTTTGTCTGGCACTTATTGAAATATTGAAGCAGCTGCCGTTTCATCCAGGACATGAAGATCTTATAAAAAATATTGAAAATTTGGCTTTTAAACATTTTAAATACAGAGATGGGTATGTTAAAATTAAGGCTTCGATTTCCAAATATTTTCTAATAACTTTGTTCTTAATTAAGATTGCAAAACAACCCAAATGCACACAACATCCACATGATTGCTGACCTGTATGCTGAAGTAATTGGTGTGTTGGCACAGAGTCGGTTTTCCTCGGTGAGTATTTTATTATTGGCTGTTTTCCATGTTACTAACATATATTCACTCTAAAAGGTTCGCAAGCGATTTATTATCGAATTGAAGGAATTGAGATCAAAAGAGGCCAGTCCGCAGAGCACACAAAGCATTATCAGTCTCCTAATGGGCATGAAATTCTTTCGTGTGAAAATGGTGCCTATTGAAGAATTCGAAGCCTCGTTTCAGTTCATGCACGAGTGTGCACAATATTTTCTCGAAGTCAAGGACAAGGACATCAAGCACGCGCTGGCTGGCCTGTTCGTTGAAATATTAGTTCCTGTAGCAGCGGTAAGTGGTTAAAACAGAATAAACCCTGTGAAATATTTTGATTAAAAGCCTCTTGTCGTGGTACTATCATCTAAACAGGCCGTTAAAAATGAAGTAAACGTGCCGTGCGTTAAGAATTTCGTTGACTTGCTGTACTCGCAAACGCTGGACGCGTGCACTAAATCCAAGCACCGTCTCGCCCTGTTTCCGCTAGTCACATGTCTGCTGTGCGTGTCTCAGAAGACCTTCTTCCTCACCAATTGGCATTACTTTCTGGCGATGTGTTTGAGCAATTTGAAGAATCGTGACTCGAAGATGAGTCGTGTCGCATTGGGTATGATCTCAATTTAACATTTAAATTGCTTTCGCGGTATTTAATGAACTGTGGTTAATTGAATTTCGAACTTTTCAGAATCTCTTTATCGACTGCTCTGGGTCTACATGATTCGTATTAAATGCGAATCGAATTCAGCTACTCATTCTCGCCTTCAAAGTATCGTCAATTCGCTGTTTCCTAGGTATGTTTTTGTGGGGATTGAATTTCCTAGCAAAATTTGAGATTTACGATATCCTTAATTAATTTTTCACAGAGGTTCCAAGGCAGTTGTACCGCGCGACACACCCTTAAACATATTCGTTAAAATCATCCAGTTTATTGCCCAGGAACGTTTGGACTTTGCCATGCGAGAAATTGTCTTTGAATTGTTGTGGGTCGGCCGGCCAATTAAAGTAAGTTATCTCAAATTTCAATCCCTTGAAATTCCCTTCAATTGTCGTAGTGTCAATTGAAGTTTATTGGAATTTGGAATCGAACAAATTACTCTAAATAGAATTTGCTGCAAACGCAATTTCGACATACCATCATGTGTAAATTATTTATGCAAATTTGATTAGATTATCATGACGCCGGAGCGCATGAGCATTGGATTGCGTGCATTCCTAGTAGTCGCCGATTCGCTCCAGCAAAAGGATGGGGAGCCGCCAATGCCACGCACTATGGGCGTTCTGCCATCTGGGAACACATTGCGTGTGAAGAAAACCTATCTGAACAAAATGCTGACTGAGGATACGGCACGCAGCATCGGCATGTCTAGCTATTTTCCGCACGTGCGTCGAGTTTTTGTTGAAATTCTTCGAGCGCTCGACGTCCATTACGGTCGGCCGCTAATGATGACGAACACACAAAACTTCAATAAGGAACCTGACGAGATGTTGACCGGCGAACGGAAGCCGCGGATTGACCTGTTTCGAACGTGTGTGGCAGCTGTACCACGACTTATACCGGACAGCATGACCGGACATGAATTGGTTGACATGTTGTCGCGTTTAACTGTTCACATGGACGAGGAGCTGCGAACGTTGGCACATCAATCACTTCAGACGCTTGTGGTTGACTTTCCGGATTGGCGACAGGATGTAATACATGGTTACACGCAATTTTTGTCGCGTGACGTTGTTGACACGTTTCCACAGGTAAAATTTAATTTTTCTTATTTTAAAGTAACAGTAGTAAATATTACCTAAAAAATGTTTTGCGATTTTTTTTTTGATAATTCCCTTGCAGCTTGTTGACAGTTGCACGCGTCTGCTGTTGGTGTTTATCAATATTTGGCGTAGCGCTCTTGGCAGCGGTCCTCCCAGCACGTCCACAATGATGAAGGGCCAAACAGCAACTGGTGGCACTGTCGGTGTGGGATTAAGTGGTGCACCAACGTCAACGATGGCCGGCACTTCTGCCAAAGAGCCACCAAGTTTTCCGCACACACCCCAGCCGGCACCATCTACTGTCAATTCAAATTCGAGTGGTAATTCCAGTCTGAACTCGAGTGGAATATCAAGCATTACACAAACGACTGCAATTAATGCAACCGAAATTGGAAGTGCCACCAAAAAGGATCAAGTAATACGTGATATTAAACGAGTAGTTGCCAACCGCTAATTTAAATATTTTCTCTCTTGCCCGTCCAATCTTTTTCGATGGCAATTGCCAATTACAGCCACTAACTACCACACTTCATTTTGTGGAAGGATTTGCTTTAGTTATGTTGTGTAATTGTCGGTCATATCCAAGAAAGTTGGCTGTGATGATACTGAAGGAGGTCAAGAATCTGATGAAAGCTCTTGGATTGCCAGAAACTGATCCTCCTCTAATTGATGTGATTGACAAATGTTGTCCTCAGGTATTTTTATCATAATAGATGAAATGATAAAAAAAAACTAATCACTTCTCTATAGGTTTTAGATAAATGCTTGCCAATTTTGTCGCAGGCAGATCGAATTGCAATGCTCAGCGCAAACGTTATCGATTTGCAATGGATCGCCGACCGAAGTGGAGGAATTTGGACCACTGGTCATGTTGATGGTAAACTTCTGTGTATTTAAAGACTTCTCAAATTATTAACATGGTCATATATTGTTTAAGACTCAACAAAATCCTCAACATCAACATTGAATTTGTCATCACAATCGACACCACCTTCCTGTGACCCATGGATGGTTTGTTTGTTCGGTTTCATGGAGCGTCATCGCGTGCTGCAGCAATGCCCACTGGTGGTGGCACAGGCTTGGCCGATTTGCTATCAACGTGTGACAACATTATTCAGCGTTATTGACCCAACGTGCTTATTTTCAATTCTTTAATCAATTTTCACTCGTCTCTAACTATTTTCCACCATCACACATTTTATTTTATTTCAGGCCGGTCAGTGACAATCGTGCGTCATTGCTGAGAAGCTCAGCACCTCCAAAAAAAACACCGACCGAAAGTCAACGGGATTCCTTGTCGAAATTGTGGCGAAATCAAGTGGCAATGGCGATGAGACTAGTTCCGCCGATACCCAGCATTGCTGTTCGTTGCGCTTCGCCTGATCTGAGTTTGAGGTAAGTGTGGTGTCTTGTGGTCGGTTGGTGGTTAATAGATTGGTGAAAACTCAACTCATTTAGTAAATG
The DNA here is from genome assembly GCA_026546915.1 of Sylvicola fuscatus. Classification (NCBI taxonomy): domain Eukaryota; kingdom Metazoa; phylum Arthropoda; class Insecta; order Diptera; family Anisopodidae; genus Sylvicola; species Sylvicola fuscatus. The sequence continues at coordinate 48,046 of JANSTS010009814.1, forward strand.
TGCAATCAATCAACAAAACATGTTCATTCCTATTGAAATGCATTTGATCATATTTTACTTGTTTCGCATGTAAAAGTCATTCAGTAAAGTTGAATCATCTTTAAACTTTCTTTAGGTACCTACTTTCTGTGCTATTTGTGGTATTGGGATTTTTAAGAGATAATTTGTGACTAAATTATATGTTTTATAGTCTTTATGGTTTAATATAGAGATATTGTCGAATTTATTTGTTCCACAAATTCAATTGTAGTCGTCCTTTTATTTAGATGCCCTTCATTGAAATGCACAATGAACAACTTTAACCAAACTGATAACATTATTGCATTTTGATTTCATGCATTATAACAAACTTCTATTCATTTAAATTTGCATCAATGTTTTATCATGACCGCAATTATTGTACTTTCAAATATGGTTAGGTATCAATAAAATTGGTTTTGCGTCCGTTTGGATACAATGAACTTTTGGAAACAATAGACATTAAATATAACTGGCTGAATTGAACAAAGTGACGACTGACTAATGGCTTCAGGGTATTCAGTTCAGTAATAATAATTATCATAAAAAACGGATTTTGGGGTGGAGCTCTTCGGCGAATTCTATATCTATTTAAATATTGACAATTCACAAAACAAAGAATATTTCGAAATTTTATTTAATTAAATTGATATTCCATGCTCGGTTATATTTTACACTTTTGTTTCCCCGGAATATGAATAAAACAATTCCGATTTCCGAGATTTGACAGTATTTTATCAATTTGTATAATATAATGAACATTTTATTCGTCACGTTTCACTAAGGTGTAAATTTAATGGCATGTAAGTCATTAATAAATTTGAATTGCAACACCAAACGTAACATCATATATTTTTTATATCCATTAAATACATAGAAGTAGTTTGATATCTGCACTCAAATGCACTCCATACCATGTCACTGACAACCTTCGATTAGCATGCAACATATGGCGCAGAATTCATATATACATAAACATGAATGTAGATAATGTGTCGTCTCACGTGCATATCATTTACTGTAAAACAACAAGAGCCATTATAGCTTTCCTGTAAATTCGTTGATATCACTTTCTAGACATAATATGGTAAAGTTTTGACTTATGGTTTATGTTGTTTAATTTTATGTTTTATGAATTGTATAAAATAGAAGTGTTCTCTTTTTTTTCTTTCAACATACCTACACACAAACAACAACAATATTTAGTCTGCATGATCAATCGGACTCCCGTTCATTGTCCGACTCCTTGGACAATATACCATCGAACGTATTTGGTCCTGAAGGCATTGTAACCAGATTTACATTACCACTTTCCTATGGACGTAAAGAAGCAAGACAAAAGCAAAGACCTGGGTAAAAGCAACCAAAACATATAAAAACACACAGATAGAATTTAGTTATAAGTGTTTCAACATATTTAGACGTTTTAGCATTGAATGCTGATGTTATGTAGTTTTTATGTTGGAAGTACCGGCTAGAATATTTAGTGCAACTTCCCCTTTTTCCCTTCATCCGTTTTACTTTCGTTTATTAATGTTATTGTTGTCTCCCTATTTCTATCCTGAATGTTAAAGAATATGATTATACTTAATAATATATGTTGAAAATGTTTTGTTGAACATAAATGCGTAATGTTCAATGTTGTCTTAGACAATAAAAATAGCAGTCACGTACAACACAATCAAACAGCATTCTAGTCGTTGGAAGCATCCTAATTCCTCCGCCAGCCGATTGGCGAGATGTACTGTCGATTAAGTTCCCAATTAAACTTGCTGAATGAATAGTTTTGATTGTGATTGGACTGATCAAGAGCTGATTAAATATTGAAGCTGCATTTTAAGAAGAACAGAAAAAAAAACACAAACTGGAAGTTGGGCAGGCAATTGATCGTTATTCTTTCAGTTCATCCCCCGACTCACTGACTGCTGACCGCAGCGATAAATCATCCACCGGCTCACCGTCCCCAGTAGCTCTCTACAAATTGATTGTACCATTGTTGCGATGCGAGGTGGCCGATGTGCGTGATTCGGCTGTGAACGCGCTGGGCGTAATCAATCATGATGCCCTCAAGTACGTATTTCATTGTGGTCGACGTTTCTATCTTTGTCATGTTTTGCTTATTCAAATGAATGTTTACACTGACATGCGAATAGGGATCTAATGGAAGAGCTTGTAATCTATATACGTGAGGCTGTGGACAGGAAGCAGGAAAATATGCGAAGACGGCGACGTCGTGACGCATTGCGCTTGCAGTTGGTCAAGGTGCTGGAGAAAATCGCCGAGAATGGAACTTTTGGTGTCAGTGCCTGCGTACTGGAGCGTGATACAATGTCCCTCCATCCCACATTCGTCGAGTACATGGAAGGCGCTCGTCTCTACCTGGAGGCAGAGACTGATAAAGAGAATACCAGCATTAGAGAAGTTAAAACGCATTTCTGTGATTTTATCAGGAAAATGATTAAGAATTTTTCGCGTAAGTTTTATTTTCAAATATTTTATTGTCTTCAACATATAAATTCTATTTTGAATTCTAGTCGAGTCTTGTGCTACGTTGCTATCACGCGACTTGAAACGAAATTTGTTCAATTTGTTTGCGTCGTGGAGTGGCCAATTCTCCCGACCACTCGGCATTGTTTATCATCCAACAAACAATATATGTCCTGAAGAGGTGAAGCTTCAATTCAGTGCACTTCAGGTAATAAACATTGTATATCCAATGTAATGAAGTTGGCATTGCTCACTTATATGAATTTGTTGTATTTTTAAACAGGCGATGTCAGCGCTATTGTGTTGTGGTCCGTGCTTCGATACGCATCACCTGTCTGAAGATGGATTAATTTATGCCTGGCTTGATATGCTGTTGACTTCCAAAGAAGAGCGGGTATGTGACTTACTGAATATTAGAAAAGTTAATGGCCAGTCATTTTTTTGTAGTCTAGAATGTCACACCTTCTTTCTGCGGATTTTTCTTTTGCTGAAATGAAAAGTTTTCCGAGCTTGAACTATTCGCATAAAACTATAGAAAAATATTGACAAGCATGATATTTGATCCCTTGAGCCTGATTGCATATAGTTTGTAAAGGGTTTTGAAGGTGTTTCAACTTAGTGGTTGAACCAAGAACTTTTCACATTTCATTTCAGACAATTAAAGTGTGAATTTTAGAAGCAGCTGCAAAGATATTTTTTTCGTTTATTTAAACGATTTTAAAGTTTCTCAAAGCATTTTGCTAGAGTTACACGATACCTATTTGTGGTTGCTAGCAATGTAAAACTCTTAGTCATGCTACACAATTAAGATGGTGCCGGATAATTATGTTTACGAGTAATTTATTTGTACTTGTAGCTCATCAAAGTTTTCTCTTTTGCGGTTACAATTTACAATGTTTTTCACTTACACGAACAGACTTAGTGTTTATTAACCGAACCTAGAAACTGATGCGCTTTAAAGAAAGTTAATGAACTTTTTGGTTGGTTTGAATGAAAAATGTTAACAGTAATATAAACATCTATTCTATTAAGAATACTTTTTTTTTGTTGTTGTAAAGTTAAAACAACACTTAATAAGAAAATGGCAAACATTTATTCTCCTGATTTTTTTAAATATTTGATGCAGCAACTCTTTGGTAATAAAATTTGTTTGTATAATTTCCTACTCCTCCGGTCATGGTTTTATTATCTTTTTCTAGAATTTTGTTAAAACTTATATCCTATTCATGAAATAACATTAATATTACTTATTTTATTTATTATTTAAAATTTCCTACTCATAAAACGTTTGAAGAAATGTGTAATTTAATTCTTAACCTTAATTATTTTGTCGTGTATCCTTCTATACTCATCCTTTTTTGCAATTTTTTCTATTAACATCTGTCCTACGCCTTCTGTGCAAATTTAATGTGATAAAAAGTAAATGCAATCATCGCTTTTTTGCAATGAATGGATGTGCACGGATTCAATCCTTTTATAAATAATAATAATATAATAATAATATGATGGCGTTCATTTCTCATGTTTGTCTAGTCGAACAGAATTTCGGGCAAACAATGTGAGGAGAAATCAGCGATATGAAAAATGAATGCGAAACGTGCAACTCGCACAACTGCGATTTATAACGCCAGTTCACGTCCTTCCTTACGCGCAACAAAGTAATACGAATTTGTTATATGATTTTAACTCCAATATAAGTTTGTTACATTGTTTTTAGGGCGGTAAAAAATGTAAATGGCATGTTTCCCACATTCGTAGAAGGAAATTTGAATGCCACAAAGGATAAATAAAAAAGCGTTTTATTCAATACGTATTATTATTTATAGATAGATGATGCCTATCTTATCTTTTCATGCTCATGCAAAAATGTTAGCTAGTCGCAGTTGCATGAAAGAACTCTCAAAAGCTTTTCGGTAATTCAATGAATTTTCTGTTGGAAACATACGTCCCCGTACGCGTCAACTGATTTGCATATAGTAATGAAGACATTTTACAATTCACGAGAGAAATCCAATGTTTGCGAATGTCGCACACTGAAACTTATTTGTTGTTGTGCATTTCTGGCTTTTATCAATTCTAATGCCTACTGAGTGGAAGAGGGTAGAAACCATAATGCTTCTCCACTGATGTAGCAAATTGTTTTTCTTCTTTGAGTTTCCTGTTGTTTTCCATTTTTGTTTTGTTTTGGAATGGGTATACTTAAAATACTTTAAAATTAATTTGATTAACAAAAAATGTTCTGACATTTCAATTTAATATATATTTTCCAATTTTTATATTTTCTTAAAATTATATCAATGAATTGGGATTTGCTACCATAAATATTGGAAAGTGGAAACAATAAAACTACTTCTTTTTTTGGCAAAATATTTTCGTGGAATGTAACAGGTTTTCCAAATATCCTGAGTTATTTCCTTTTTTATTATTATTTCATCATTATCAATTCAAATATACATAAATTAGGTCGCCTTTATTCTCGCATTCTAATACTTTTGTGTACTTACTCTGGCAGAAAGTTTACCGTTTCCTGAGGAAGTGTCCTCAATTCCATTTAAAAGCAATCCGAAAGTGTGAAAGTGATTTTGGCAAATAATAAATGATCCGGCCTAACACGCATTCGACGTATATAGAATACTTTATGAGAGAAAGTTTTCTTTGAGTACTTTTCTTATCCGAAACGTGTCTTGTAATGTTATATCAGTCGACGAATCTTTTTCCTGTTTTATGGTATGCTAGAATGACGTGGTGGCGAATTTTATTTTCATTTTTTATTTTCTGTAATTATGAATACAATTTTATACATTCTTATTTATTGTTGATGCCTCAGGGTCACAGAGTTGGAGAACATTTTTGCCATTACTCGTAAATGTCAATTAAATGTTGTTAAATTCAGCCAATCTTTGAATTTTTAAATTTGTTTTCATTTTATTCATCTCACATACTTATTTAAATTCATTTTTATCCAAGTAAATTTTCGCTTTCGTTGATATGCAGACGTTTTATTTGTCCTTTTCTTAACAAGAGATGAAACTGAATAAGAATTTATTTTCGTGTCCTGAAAACTAATGGCAACCGTTCTGATTTTTGCGGTTCCCGCAAAGTTTGCAACAAAAAAAACTCAATCCTGATTTTCTTGAATTCCTTTGTTAGTTTAACTTTAAGAAATATAGCTTTATTATACGTAATCTTGATATTGATGCGAGTCATTAGAGTAATTTTATTGAACACAATGAATTTTCTATATCACGTACTAAATTGCCAAAGTATATAAATCTCGTCGGCAAGCTGCTGTTTTAGTCATCATTATCGTATAAGCTCAAAATAAGGTCCTGACACGTGTAATTAGTTACATGTATACAAGCAAAACATTCTTCAATCCTAATTTACCGTCACGAGCGCTATTAACTGAATACTATTAGTGACCAACACTGATTTTGCGTAAAATGTTCTCCTTTTGCAGATCTATCAGCTGGCACGTGACACCGTAGTGCTGCTGCTGGAGTCGAATCCCGATATTGGACAGTTGCTTGAGTGGGCCATCGATCGCTGCTACACGGCTGAACCCAGAGAGGCTGACGCCTGTTTCCTGTCTCTTGCAGCAATTTTTAGCGCCAGGTAAAATTACAATGATTTATTCACGTATTGTTTGCTATCCGGAAATTGAGAGACATTTGTGTTTATATTTGCATTATAAATGTTAAATATTTGTAAACGTAAATTGCGGCAATCGTTAGAAAACCCTCGCATAAGATGCTCATGTTCTATTGTATTGAAATGATTTGCATAGTTTATTATTGCTCAATAAGAATTGAGAAATGTGCGTGAAATGAGAATAAGAATATACGAATTTACATATCCTTCTTATCTAAATATCCCTTTAATTGTAAGTGTAGCTCAAAAGCGTCTCACCAATTGCACCATAAAACTTCAGACGTTTTGATGTGATTTTGTATAAAAGAAAGCCCATATTTAATTTTGCAATTTTCAACAACATAAATTGGGATTCTGTAATTTTGGTAAATATTTAATTTTGTAATCTGCAGTTAAATTTGCCATTATGTAAAAGCTTCGCTATACAAAGCACTAAGTTTTTAAAGCTTCGATCCTTAAAGCTGTTTTAATAAAATTAGAAGTATCTTCTTTTTATTATTATTACATATTATTGAATTTTATGTACAATAAAATGATAGAGGGAATGTTAAAAAGAAGATGATATGAAATGTTAACCACTTAAAGATTTATTCTGTACTACAGTTCTTTTAATATCATTGGCAAAAACGGTTTGGTTCCAGGTACTTTATCCTTTTTTCACGTCTTTTCCAATTTTTAAGACAAAAAAAAAGCGTCATAAATTTTGTAGTCCACACGGCATGTGCGTGTTTGTTTAGAATATATGTTTTCTCTCCAAATATCCGAATCCTTGAAGTGTCTCGAGCAATCCTATGCATAAAAAGGCGCGATTTATATTGGCTAGTTAGATGTTTGTCTTTTCGCCTGTAAACCGACTCCAATCAATTTTCATGAATCATATGCTTTAAAATGTAAGTCCTTCTTGTTCAATATCGGATGCTTTCCATTCTGAATGGATTGCATTTTATTTATCGTACATACAACTCCGCTTCATATATTGGTATTTTTTTACTTATGCAGTAAATATTTGCTAAGATTTTTATGACTTTTCCATGGAAAAAACATGAAAATATTGATTTGAGAAATATGCAATAAAAAGTCGATGACTTCTTTGCACATTCATATTTATGCTAAAGCGCCTTGTCTGCAGATAGATAAATGAGCAGCTTATATAATTAATTGTTTTTGGTGTAAAATTCTGCTTATTAAAATCCTGTAGTTGAAAGTAAATAATTGTTTCTAGTGTTTTACACCCTTTCGAATTTTCTAAATAGTTTTCCTTTCTTTTTGTTACTGTCTACTTTGGTCTTAAAACATTTTTTTATCTCTGGTAATAATAGTTGATACCGGATGCAGTCATCTTTTTAATCTAATTACTTTCAATTTATTACCAATTAATTTCAAACCATCAAATTTCCTGCCTAAGAAAACAAAACCCTTTTACAAAGAACATGATTGTTTGCATTCATCCCACTGAGTGCTGTGGGAATTGTATTAAACGGCAATAAATACTCGATTAATTGTTTAAAATGGTATTAAAAGCCTTCGCCCCGTAAATCAAATATTTGCTACCATTCGTGGCTTATAAGGTGATTGAAGGGGGTGGTTTTGTGAATTTGAAAAATTAAGCGTGCGTCTACACGCGAAACTCGTTTCCGTTCGAGTGAAGAATTCCAATAACTTTATACGAGTGTATATTTGTGGGTTGTTGTTTGTATTAAAATAGTCAATACATCATGTGTACATGTGGTTTTAATTTCAAAACCAATTAACCAACACCTACTGCGAATAAACTTGTACGCTATTTCATATGTTGTGTTGGCAGGAAATTGATTTAGTCATGGTGGAACGGGGGTTTTATTCACTAAACATAATTATTGCTTTTAATGTAACTTAAATTTAAGCAAAAGTCTTGAAGGTTTAATATTTGAAGGTTTTTGAACGAAAGTCATATATGGTTTTTTCGTGTTTTATGCGAATTCAATTTTCCGGATATTGTATTAGCTATTTACCTACCACAAATAGGCCGAAAATTTTCTACAAAGGGTTGAATTGAAAGCGTTCACTAGACATTTTCTCAGCTTTCCGTACTCGTTTGTGACAAATATTTGACTATGAGACTTTTTCCACTGTTTATCAGTGCCACTCAATGAATGTACGAAAATCTTCTTCAGCGTGGTTGTAAACAATGTTGGATACCACAAATTGTTCTATTTTCAACAAGTTGTGAACCTGGCTTAATGTTTGGTCAAACAAAGTATTTTCATTGGAATTGCTTAAACTACAATAATATCAACATCGAATTCGCATACGTAGAAGGTTATTCTCAGTTTTTAAATAGTTGTTTATTGAAAGTATGTTTTATTTATGTAGCAATCATGTTCTTGATATTTTCAGAGAATTGTTTTCGTATGGCTTGATATTTTAATATTTCGTAGTGAAATTTTCATTTCCTCTAAAAACATTTTTTGGAATTTACTATACTAAAACTTGTTAAAATATTGACTTTGTTTTATACCAAATCTATTATTTTTTATTCACTTTAGAAAAACA
>JANSTS010009814.1:56833-84749 GCA_026546915.1 Sylvicola fuscatus
ATTCACATGAAATGAGTCTATCATTATGGTAATCCTTGCAAAAGCCAAACTACGATTTATTTGTAAGGAGTGTTGAAATTCCATCTACATATTTATATATTTTATGAAATCGACGCCGCTTTTGTAAGTTCTCACCGTCCTTTTGTTTGTATAAACAGCTTATGGATGCGATGCCTAAAGATATTCCTTTAAATCCGCTGCTGGCATTCGAGTACATGTGTGTCTGATAATCAACGAATTTGCTTTCTTATGGGGATTTGTTGCGTGTTTACCTTATTTTAAGTTTTCGCCATGTAACCCGCGTTTATCAGATATTAAAACGAGAAAAAATGTACATGCGCCATCAAAAATGTCACGTTTCAGAAAATCTTTGTTTTTATTTTTAACCAAGTTTATTTGTTGTGGTTTAATTTGCAATTCATAGCACAGAGAATGAAAATAAATTCTGCGGAAAGAGGTGCATGCATTCTTGTAAGAAATATACGTCGTTTTTTTTGTTTACTTGTTCAATTTTGTATAAGGACATTTCCATTATTTTTAAAGTAAAACTGAACTTTAACACTTTTGCTTTGAACTGATAAGTATTTTTAACAAACATGTTTCTAATGTTAAAATGCTAGCAAAGCCATTTAATAAAGAACATAAAAAGACGTCGCTATTACTGTTGATGCGATGCATGGAAAGTACTTCTTAAATCGACAACTTCACTTATTTTTACGAAGAAAAAATAACTCATAATTATTCGTTGGACGTAAATTTTGTGAGAACTTGATATGTTGATAATGCATTAATTATATATCAATTCAAACTATAATTAAGAAATAATGATTATCAATTAAAAGCAATTAAAATTTAATTTTACCACCTTATTTTTGAAGTGTGACTGTATGGATGAACAATTTTTAAATAGAAAAGCAATTGGGGCGTGACAAATTATGAATTACTCTCAAAGATCATTCAGCGATCCTAAAATTCTTGTTTAAGATGAATGTCGTAGCTAATGCATGTTATTGTGTTCTAGAGAGTACCCATGCGACCACTACACATCGGTTATCAATGTGACACTCCTGATGACGGGTTGTCCACGAGTTGAAGTTCACACAACAGCGTTGCAACTACTTCAAGTGCTCGACAAGCGATTCTTTGGCTCCGTTGGACCTCTTCACCCGGAAAGTGAAAAGGGTAAGTACTTTTCATAATGGTCAGGAAAATTCTCCTACCGAGATTTCGGACGTATCAATAACATTTTTTTAGAAAATGTTGCTTTGGCGATTGATGAATCGCAACATAACTGACAAAGATTTGTCCCCGTAGGCATATTAGGAGTGGCTCAATTGGCTGGTTTCAAATATGCGCACTTCCTTTCAACTGTGTACCAATCAATTACATTGTCGCGAATTGCAGTCGATAAATAATCAGTCGCTGTCATCGGCAATATAAATCAATTGGTATTATGTTGTTAACGAGTAAATAAATAAATTGTCGAAGACTGCGCATCTGAATTAGATTACGTTTATATAAAAGCGTCCGTCAATGTTACATGTGGGGGTGGATATGCTTATGAATCACATACGAGAGGCATTTCGATCTTTATCAAATGAGCAAACTTATATGACGAACTGTAAGAGACAACGTTGAATTGAACGTGTTTTTCCTAAGTTGTGGCACTCGAACAAGTTTTACTTTGTTGATGTGTTTGGCGCGGCGGTGAGATGTTGTAAGATAAGTGGAAAGGTTTTTTTTACACGCCCTAGTCGATTTTTTATGAGCTCTGTTTCATCCAATAACAAATATTTATGATGTTTATCTTCGTTGAATCTTAGTTTTCTGCATCATTGGTTTTATTAAAATTCGATTCGAAATTGTCTTCCAATAGATTTAAGGAAAATACATTTTTGCGGTTACGAAATTATAATTTCCATGTTTTATGTTTATGAAAAGTTCTTGCAATCCCACACGTGTCATTTGAATTTCCTCCCCATCTCTGAACCTCTAAGTGCATTAATATTAAAAAGGATCACATCTATCCCAGGACCCAAGAGATTCTGTCCGTTTATCTTATGCAAATTGACAAAACAATTGTTGCAGCTCACAATCATTGCCACCCCCTCACGTGCCAGACACTCCACAATCTTCAGCTAAGGTTCAATCAATTTGAACGTTGTAACTAATGCAAATGTTCTAGTCTGCAATTGCCCTGTAAACTAGACGATTTGTTGTGTACTGTTTCCACTTTAATCGTTTGGTGTTCGTGCTTAAGAGTTTAAGTTTGAGACAAGTACATGTGTCTCCTCAACTGCACATTCTCGTGATTTATAATCGGTTGCAGTCTGCAGGCGAAACATATTTGCCATGACTTATAAGCAGACGTGCTCTTCTTCTGTCTGCCTCCCTTTGACATCATATATTAACAATTTGTGACAATTGTTATTTATCTGTTTGCTGTAAATTTGTAGCTTCATTTTTATTTATGCTCCATAACTCTAGAATTGTGTTGGAAATATCAACAATGTTCTGAGTCCTTTGCTTTTGTTTCCCTTAATTTAGAAATGTTTTGCATTTGCACAGATACATTTCGACATTTCGCGGTCATACTTACAATAATAATGATCTAAAAACCTAAATAAGGAAAATTCATAAAAAAAGAACTTTACAATGAAATTGAGTTGCGCACAAAGTTTGGCTTAGCTTTCTCTGTCAAGTGAGTTATTTATTTTGAGTTGTTTTTGGGCATTTATTTTCGCCGGAATGTGAAAGTCATAAATTCCAAAGCAGTTTCCTTCGCAGTTCTGTATGTTTTTTCGTATCTGTATTATTATTTATTACAATTGTTTTGTGTTCTCCTTATGCTGTTTTTTTACAAGTGAAATTTCAAAATGCTGGACATAAATGTTAAAGAATTTTACGGATATACTTTTTTTTTCAATTCACAATTACCAAACTAATTTTTATTTCATTTGAATTATTCATTGCAAAATTGTGGGAATTTTAATTAGACAATTAAGGATATTTGGGCAATTAAACGTATATCCATCAAGATGGGTGGAAGTAATTCTCAAAGGAAAAAAGGTGTTGAATGTGCGTGTCTTGCACAGACTTTACATTACACCGACAATATAAAATTTTAGATTTTTTTTCATTAAATTTTAATCCGTAATGCGACAACGAGACTTATTTGATTAACTTCATCTTCAGTGATTTTAAAAGATACGAACAATGGAAAATATTACCTTACGATTGTTTTTTTGTGTTACGGATAGTTTTTTGGCAGATTTAAAATTTTTAATACTTTAATAAAAGTCCGCTTTGACCTGAGAAAATATAAAAAATAATGTGAAATTTATTAAAGTTAATTCCTAATGAATATTGTATAAAACTGAAACAAAATCTAGGCTTTAAAAAAAATATCCCTTTATACATTTCCGTCAGTAGATGCAGAAAAAGTTGGCTTTATAAATTAAAATTGTGGCTAGTTTCAGTCACAATAATCAACAGATGTTTTCCTGTTGCTTTTGGCATTCCGCGCTTCATTTAAAATCGATGTCGCCACAAACAATTTATTATATCCACCCCTTTGCTTTTATCTAAATATATTTTGTCACCATAAATCCAATTTTTTTTTTGGTATTCGGTTTAATCCATTTTCCAATTTATGGGGATAATTACTCTTTTTTTGGAATCCTTGGAACAATTGCCTTTTTTTGTGTAAGTGTAATTAATTGAAAATTTGCGGTTAAAATTCTTTTACTTTTTGTAAATACTCAATACAATCGACAGTTTTTCATAAAAAAAATTCCTGATCTCAGATTTTCATAATGCCTGATTCCTGATCCTTTTCGCGCATAAAGCCGCACTGTCATGGACGTCACATGCCATAAATGGAAAAGATCTAAAAGTTTAATAAGTTTTCACTTGACTGCTTCGGTGAGCAATTTGCAGACCGAATAGTGCGATGATACAGATTGGAGTTGCTGGTGGGATGCTGTTCGTTGGGCGGATCGCCGTTGAGTAAAATCTGATGTTAATGCAATACAACCACTCCTTTCATTATGCTCGCAGCCAGATTGGCATTCGGTCAGTTGCCGAATAGATTCATCAATGTGTTCTGTTGGAAGTCTCTTGGCTTATCAACTGTAGGAAATGTACTGAGGGACTGATGTGTGATGACCGCTGGGTCATTGATTTGACACAATGCGACGTTTGGAAACATTTTATTCGGTACAAATTTGATGAGTTAAAGAGGATGTTCTTCAATATGGCACACATGGTTTTGTTGTTGTTTTTTTAATTTTTTTTTTCATCTAAAAATCCTCAGATCCTTCCTAAATTTAAGAAATGTTTACTAAATTTATAATTATTGTTTTGTTCAATTGTATCTCAATGTGAATCATCTTTAAGCGTGAACAATCTTTGTTCTTCTCGCCAAAAAAAAAAAAAACAAAAAAAAAACATGATTCCTGCTGTTCACAAGCAAACTCTTTGTCTTTCAATAATTAGTAGTTCAATATAAAGTGCTAAACATTAAGCTTGTAATCTCACTTAATGTATATTCTTTCGATCTAAGTCGAATTCGATTGATGTTTCTATGCCGCTTAATTAATAGATATTAAACCCCCTGTAGCTTTTGTGCAGGCCGGTCACGAACTACGCTGAGGAACGACTAAAGACAAAGTTCGTGTAACAAACATAAGCCAATTTGAATATATTTATAGCTTTCTAAGTATGAGGGCGGTTGTTTGAAGAAATTGGTGTGTTTCTTAGAGAGCCCTTGGGAGCAAAACTCTGCGTTAATCTCTTGCGTTTGCTCGTTTTTTGCTGGTCGTTGGTTGAACTCTTTGAATTAAATAACACATGTACATGTATGCTTTTGCGTAATTGTAATTTATGTTGAATTAGCCATTCAAAATGGCTTTTTGAAGAAATAATGTGTAAAAAAGGCCAGTTTAATTTTAGATAATGTGCTTTTCCCCCAATGATTCGCTAATGACGCATATTTATTTGTCAGGATTTGTTTTTGCTGTTAATAAATTTATTAATGAAATATCATTTTAAAAAAAAGTGCAACATTTTTCAACATTAATTTGAATGTACAATTTAATTGTTTGATCATGAGTGGGAGACCCATTTAAATGAGGCAGAAGCTTTTCTTTGAGGTTCGGCGTCTCTAATTCTCTGCTAACATGTGGAGTTCATGTAGGTCTGCCCACGACCCATTTCGTGTTACCGTTCGTCTACGAGAGGTGTTCGATCCGGTACTGCGGATATATTCTGAAACTGAGAATTGATTGCATAATTAGCATAAAATCGCTTAAACAGGTTAAAGTGCCATTCAGTTCATTTCAGTCAAAGACATTGAATTCATAATAAAAAAAAGTACCTGTTACCTGGGTCCCAGTTTCCTGCTTGTGATGCGTTGTCTTCCAAACCATACTTTTGATCGCCTTTCTGTTAATATATTGAGAACAATAGAGAATATTTGAAATAAAACGTTTTCTTTCGTTTTTGTTCGTAAATTATATCAAAGCAACGGCAATTCAGAAATATTTCTTCAGTTACTATAACAACTCACGCGAAGATGGAATGAGAATTATTTTCCATGAATTCTTACCTAAAGTTTTGTCCGCTGACGCAGTAAAGCACAAAGTTGATGCCGAAATTCGTATTAAACAGCAAATAGCAGAAGAACTGAATGAGATAGACTCCTCCTTCATCTGATAGCGATGGCTGATGGAAGGAATTTTTCATCAGACTCAAATTACTGTTTCTATAACTGTCAAGGACTTTTTCTCTCCAGAAATTATTGTAGATATTTTTATAACAAGTGAAGTTATGCATACCTTCAAAAATGCTGCCATTCTCATCATATAGCTCGGCAAATTGAGACAGACAAACGTCGAAGAGACTATAAGCAGCATCTTTGTTACCTTCAATTGTGAAGAATTCGCAACTCGCTGTCGACCTGAATGATTTAATGTTTAAATTTTGCACTCCCACTTGTTATAAGATATTTATGATTATTTAGATTTATGGAGAATATGCTAATTTTGTAATGTTGTAACTACAGAATTTCATGACTAGCTTGATAAACTTTTTTAATACATTTTACATTTAATTTAGAAATTCTCAGTCCGTCAATTTGTCTTACTTGTCTTTGGGCATGATTGTTTGATGCTGTGATGTCCGCTAGGATGAGTGCATTTCGGGACGGTGAACTGTTTTCTGGAATTTATGTTAAATGCTGATTTAAGTTCAATCCTATCCAATTTTGTAATTTAAAACGATAACCATTGCTACTCGAGTGCTTAATTGGTTCGCGTTTAATGATAATTAAGTACAATAATGAATTACCATATTTTACACGCTAGTATTTCAAAGACAATTATTGTTTTCACTTGTTAACCGTTATCAAGATATTTCTCATTAAATTTAATTTTCTTACCGAATTCAATTTGGTTTTTCATTTAGACATAGTGAGCAGAAAATGTTTCTCATTACTGTGTAATTCACACCAAAATAATTCCACGCGAGAATACCTTTTCTATATATACTTAGTCCTTAATATAGTAATTTAAGTCCGCTGTTTATTTGCAACGTCATTAATTAAAACTGGTTAAACTAGTTTAAACAGAAAAAGCCGACCACAATCTTGCTCAATAAACTAAACACCAAAATAATTCCACGCGAGAATACCTTTTCTGCAGCGTCATTGTTCGCCTGACTCCAGCCACCCGCCAGACTGTGTATCCAGTAAAAGTATTCAGGACGACAATGGTGGTGAATGGCACAACAAAACACACCACGGTATCGAAAATGTTGTATATCAACATTGTTTGCTGCATCCGGGCGACAAGAATAAACTGACCGTTAATAAATTTCCTTTTTTGAAATTAAAAATAACAATAACCACCATTCACAGTTACACATAAGCCAATCATTTCTTGCAATTCATAATTTATCGCACGTTTTATGAGGGGATTTTTTTAAACATTCATTTAACAGAAAAACATGAAGACGCTTCACATTAATGAAATGAAATCAAGCGCGTTGAACCGTCTTGCCATCGAAGACAATCTAAAGTCGCAACTTTTATGATGCGTAATTAATGTTTTCCCCTCGTTTATAGGGAAACATAAGGAAATGATTCTTATTAATTATTCTGCCGGTACAACGAGCCGTTGACGAGTTTATTGCTTTCAATTTATATTTTGTTTTTACGAGATACGAGCGTTTACGATTATAATTTATTAAACTTGTAATTAATTTTTTTTGTCGCACACAAATATTAACGAATTTCGGATGTATATAGACAGCAAAACGACCCATAATCAAATTGGTAAATCGACCGCATCAATTCATTCTTTGAAACCTACTCAAGTGTGGTCGAGGGAAATCCCTCGATTCCGGGTGTGAGATGCTTTCCATTCTGTTTCATTTACATTTATACAAAGGCTTTTCCCTCCGCTGACAAATTAGTTTTAATTTACTATAAAAATCTGATATTGTTGTATTTTCTTTACATAATTATGTAAATTTGATAAGGACGAAGTTTTGGAATTCCTAAAACGGATTTTTCTATTCTCAGATTATAGGATCCATCTGATTATTTAGAAAAGGGTTTTTTAACGTTTCTTGTCAGTTTTGCATAAATTAAATGCTTTTATCATTATCAAATAATGGCATCAAGTATCCTTTGTCAAAAAAATCCAATGAATCAATTCGGTAAAATGGCGATGTTTGATATTTGAAAATAATTGAGTAATTTGACGGACGTAGGAATTCATTGTCATTTATCAGATTACGCGGAATTTGTCGATGAACAAAGAATCCTTTTTTGTAATTTCATTAAAAATGTTGACAATAAAATGCAAATATTTTTGTGAATAGCAAGACGTGATTGGCCTTAAGGTTTTTTGTTTTCTGATAATTTGTCTTGAAGCCTCGAATCATTGCAATTTACGCCGATTAGACATTAAAAAAACACATGGCATGACATCCACTTATTTTTTCATCCTTACTTTGAATTCATACGGCACATCACAAATGGTGCCGTTTAACTTTGGCATAAACACCAAGGACGAGTACATTATAATTGGAACACAATGCAAAGCCGCAATCACCGTCAGTCCACACAGAACCATTTTGGCTCGTCGCACCGTACACATTGATTGCCGCTTCAGCGGATAAAGGACTGCGATGAATCGCTCCACCGTGAACGCCACCACAAACCATACCGACAAAAAACTGCACAGACCACCAAGATATGTAAAAAATGGACACATAAAGGGATGGTTGTAAACCGACAGTGACACATCCAATAAGCTGAGCCACTGGGCGAATATGATCATTAGGAAGCCAGTGTCACTGACACCCAGCGCCGCCAAGTAGTAGCTGGAGGAGAGCTTTTTCAATTTCGTCTTAAAAAACACTAATATCGATATTATATTGCCAATGGTGCCGGCGAACACCAGAAGTGGCGTGTAATAGTAGTTGATGAACTGGATCAGTTCATCGTTGAAAGTAATTGTCTCGAATGACCTGGGTCCATTGTCACTGGTGTAATTGGATGCAAAGTTATCACTGGCAGCCAGTATGATGTTATCAGCTACCAGATTTTCCAAAGGCTGGGACAGGAGTGGTGGTCGCTCTGTGAAATCGGACACATTCATTTTTTCTCATTTGCTGCAGCTTTACACAATTTTTTTTCTTTTTTGCCTTTTTTTTTCACAACAAAACAAAGTTTCACTTATTGAGATTTTTCTTAAATATTCAAAATTGTTAAGAAATTCGAATTTTTCAATTTTTAAACTTCATAATTGGTATTGATATCCCAACACTGACTGGAAACGAACTAAATTCCATTTGGTTATATCCAGTGAAATTGTAATTTGACCGGAGCTTATCCAACATGCGAGCTATCGAGTTATAACTGTAAAACTGTGGATAGATTCCTGAATCCTATCTACAATTGTACTGGACTGTTTTGCCAAACGAAGTGCGCATGCCCATTAGTCCTTTTTCTCTGTTATCTTAACCAGTTTGAACACGAGTTTGATTGCATGAGATGGGGTAACTTTCCTACATTGCTCAGCTCTCAGCAACTTTGAGGGGAAATTGTTACGACTTGATGTTCTCTCAACTCTCAACTAAATAAATTGCCGAAAAGAGGACGAAATTCTCTTTTATATTTTTATACATTCCTGCCATATTTGGTTAAAATCGTGTATTTATAAAAGTTTGCGTCCTTTTCAAAGGATTTGAAAATCTTTCTCTGTATATCCAGAAAATTGTAAGCATCCTGCTGTAAAATTTAGAAATAGAAAAGTTTAACTAGAAAAAGTGACGAAGGAAAAGCTAATTAAAAATGTCGGTTTCAGATTTCTGTTTATTTCTACTCCGAGATTTTGCATGTAATTAAATGAATTTGCCAACTTAATTCATTCACTAACAAAATCTCATAATTATTTAAGGCGTTTCTTTGGTATTCATCGTACATTCGATGACTTTAATATTTAATTGAACGTCTCTTAGGGCCATGAACATATTTCCTTGCGACTTAACAGGATTTAGAGAACATCGATATGAGCATTTCTTAAGTTAATTGGTTACGCAATTTGCTTGTGTATTTTGTTTGCAGTAATGTTTTCACAAGACTAGTAGGTTCGTTAAATTACTTACGACAATGCTAACGTCTTTCTTCAACAAATTTATATCCTGATACTAAAACAGATTTATTTATTCAATGTTTGTATGTTTTGAACTGATTGACTCAAAGGACACACATTGACATTCGCAATCCGATGTTCACAAGATTTTCTCTTTGTAAAATCAAACTTGGTTCTTGGAATTTGAAATGAAAATACAAAACATAAGTTTTTTAATTAAAGTTTTTTTTTTTAAGAATGTAGAAGTTGAGCGCAGTTATGATTTTCTGACAAATATTACTTCCTGATTTGATTTCTTATTGCCAATGTTGTCCAAGATCAAAACTTTCGCAGTGTTTGGAATTCCCATTGCCATTTCCTGCCACATTAAATTTGTTTCAGGGCCATAATGTCAAATTCATTCGCAGTTAATTTTAGACTGCATGAAAAAAGCATTAGCACGTTTCCGTTTCACTCGCCGGAGGATTCTTATGTTTCTATTACATGGTCGTTGGCATGTCGTTTGATTCAACACATTTATATTCCGTTTACATAAAATGCTGCTTGGAGCGGCATCTAGCACTTGAACTCCCACGATGGTGGTATGTGTAGAAAAGCAGTTAAAATTTTAATGCTGCGATTGCGTTTTCGTGCAGACAAAACAATGCACCAAATAATAAATCTGGAACTGTCAACATGTGCGACAATCCTGTTGATTAAATTATCTGAACCAATTGTTTTATTGGCTTATGGGAAATTTTGGGGTTTAAAAATAGATTTATCTCTGGCCTGTGAGTTTGTATTAATTACAATATTATAATGTCAGATATAATCAGAAATATTTTTGAATATGCATTTAAATTGTGGTTCCAACCAAATTGACTCGGTGATTGTTTGTTTATCTCTTGAATTCCAAGGGTTTCTTTCAATTTGTTGAAAATAAGTTAATATTTCAGGCGATTTCGAGAAATCTGGAACACTAGACGCTTTGTTGAGTGCTGCTTATTGTCGTTCGCAAACATTTCTCTCACAGCAAATGGCCCAGCTTCGTCCCGAACTGACAATGCCCATGTTCTCAGGTAATTACCGTCGCTGCATTATACACAGATATTATTGGAATAAATTATTACATACCATTTCTGTTACAGAGATTACTCATCGCTTTCAAACAGCACGAGCGGAAGTACGTGCTCTTTTGTTACGATGCCTCTTGCCATGGCTGGGAAATATGGAGCTTGTGGCTTCGAGTGTTCCACCTGTCACCCCACTATCCTATATAATGGTAAGTCATAACTTATTTACTCAAGAACATGAAGCTTTTGCGAGAAAAAAGTGCGAAACACAACACTCACATATTTTATGTATTCCACAGTACTACCCAGATTCAGCGAATCGCCCAAAGCCCGAAGGATCCGGTTCAACAGAGGCAACCGAGATGATTTTAAATAATCTCTTCTACATAACGGCCAAGGTAATGCGAAACGAAATCATAACATAACTAATAGATAGTAGCTGCAATAGACGAAGGATACTCATGAATATTCCAATTCATTTTATCTTTAAGCACATAAATTAGTTTCCTTACTAATCTAATTGTCACTAGCACGACGACGACGACGACTCTTCAACTCTCACAGATTCTAATTTATTGCCACATTATCTTTTCATGTCCTGGACACTCCCGTGCACTTACAAACAGTTTGCAGACGCACATCCGCGCGACATTGAAGACATTTGGGGCGAGCTTTGTCAGTTCTGGCCCAACAATCTTAAAGTTATCCTGCGCTATTTGGTGATAATTTCAGGCATGGCGCCAAATGAGCTGCTTCCCTATGTAAATGAAATACATTTTTTTTGCATAAATTTTATGTTATTGATATTAGTTTCACATGTTGACAATCAATTATTTAATTTTTGGCAATGTAGGCAAAACGTGTCGCTTTGTATATGGCGAGAACATGTAGCAATCGTCTGCTGGATGAATTGATGACTGAACTGCAGACGGTCGAAACGCTGAATTGTCTCATCGAGCGAACGGAAACGCCACCATTCTATCGGTTGACCAGCATGCGAAAGGCCTCAAGTCATTCAGACGGTATGGCATGTGTTTAGTTTGAGCATGATTCCACTGATGTCAATTATTGATTATACCTTCTGAATAAATTGCCTTCGGCATATTTGCTTTTACAGGACCAACAACCGGTGCTAACGATTCTCGTGTTCCTGATTTAACGGTAGAAAAGGGCACAATTCATACTAAGCGGCACAGTGGAGAGGATCACATTAAATCGGGGTTAAACAATCTTATGCTTCTAACAACAAATAATTCTTATAAAACGATTTCTCTCTTAAAGAACGTGCAAATCGGACAGTGGCCTGCGCTCATTTTCCACTAACTATCGTCCGCCTCGTGGTTGTGATAAAATTAGAGCTGCATCAGGTCCATCGGTGCTGCCACGTGCTGAAGATATAATTAAATCAGACCAAGAAGTAATTTCTATTAATTTGCATTAAAATCGGTATCGGTTTGTATTAAATAATTAATTTGCAGCAGCTGCAACAGGAAGAGAACTACGAAATGAAATCGGATCCACCGTTGGCGCCACACCCACTGCCGATGCCGGAATACGGCGGATACTTTGCACCCCTCACCGAGTTTTTGCCCGACATAACACTGCCAATAAGCGGCTTTCATAGGTTTGTAATTCAATTGAAAACGCCCCTTCCCAAATAAACTCCCGCAACCCCACTGAACTACTTATTACATAGATGCAATGTAGCGGTTATGCTTTTGGCTGACATAATTACGGATGGGATAAAAGGCATCGACTGGACATTACATATTCCTCTAATGTTGCACATTTTATTTTTGGGACTGGACCACACGCGTCCCATTGTCCGTGATAATTGCAAGCAATTGCTGCTTAATTTATTGGTAAGAACGTTTCATTCAGCTACAGCAAGCTCACAATGGGTAATTAATGTGTTTCGATTATAGATAGTATTAGCCGAACATAATGATCATTTGACGGTCGCTAGAATTCTATTAAACGGCGACACCAACAAACTGGGATTGGGTTTGACGGCACCCCAATTGCCAGTGATTGTGCACAATTTCACCGAGCCGGATGAAGAGTTTGACAGCTACATTTACGGCCCAACGCCGCTTATTTTATCATCGAATTCTAGTAATTGTGTTGGTGGTGGCGTGGGTGGTACAAGTGCTGGTGATGGCCCAGCTGTGCCTCTTATTGTGACGGAGGAGAACTCGCCACCCCAACCAGGCCCCACCATGCCAACAGTGCATGTCATAAAGAGTTTGATTCGTTTCATGTCGCAAGATAACTCACAGCCGCTGTGGAACTACGAGGACATAACGGCCAAAGTGTGGTCCATTAAATCAGCCGATCAACTGACTTGCTTTCTGCGTCATATACTGAAGGTGTTTGGTGACAGCTTTGCACATGCACGCATCTCAGAGCGTTGGTCGCAGACTGCACTGCAGTTGGGCCTGAGCTGTTCATCCAGACATTATGCAGGACGCAGTCTGCAGGTTTTTCGTGCGTTAAACGTGCCAATTAATTCGCGAATGTTGTCTGACATTCTCTCACGTTTAATTGAAACGGTTGCAGAGCAGGGCGAAGATATGCAGGTGTGTAATTTATTTGGTTGTCCGCGTTGAGGGAGGATGAGTTTCGCTGATGCTTATATGAAATTTTATTTACTTTGCAATAAGGGCTACGTGACTGAGTTATTGCTGACTCTGGAGGCAGCAGTTGATAGCTTGGACTCGGATTTCCGTCCGTTGGATGTGATGAAGGATATTTTTAAGAGCACACCAAATTTGAACAACAAGGATGGCGTGAATGTAGCCGGCTCGGGTGGCGGTAAGAAGTCACCGACTGGCGTGGCACCCCAGACATCTAACTCGCACACGGTGTTTAGCGGACATGCACGCAGCACCAGCTACTCGGTGTCTTATTGCGCTAGACGGACAAGTAATTCGTCGAATGATAAACAAGGTTTGTGAAAGCGAAAATTTTAGCAGTAAAGTTTTGAATGTTCCCAACCAACTATTGACAAATGATGAAAGTTTCAGCATAAATTGTTCCGGTATTTTAGGGTTTTCTGTTTATTAATTGGTCATGCCATTGTTTCAGTGGAACTACGAAATCGAGCAGCGGCCATCGACTTGGAGCGAAATCCTTCCAAGTTTGGCTCGTGCTTGTCGCGGTCGAGGAGTGCACAAAGCCTGAAAATGCTCGGCGACACCGCTACACAGGTAAATAAATTAATAGCATAGAATTGATTAAACTTAGTAACGCATGGAAAACACTTTACTTCCAGGACGATAAAATGACAATTTTAGCACAACTTTTCTGGCTGGCAGTCTCTCTGCTGGAAAGTGATTATGAACATGAATTTCTGTTGGCACTTCGTTTGCTGACACGTGTCCTACACCGGCTGCCGCTTGATCGTCCTGACGCACGCGATAAAGTTGAGAAATTACAACAACAGCTTAAATGGACTGGATATCCAGGTGTTCATGCTCTTCTGCTCAAGGTATTTTTAGTTTATATTTAATTAATTGAAAAGCAATAATGAAACAATGAAATGCTAATTAGGATTGTGCCAATGTCTAACTTGTATTATTTTAGGGCTGCACCCACTTTTCCACCTACGAGCCCACAATCACGCTACTCTCGCAGCTGTCTCAGCTACTAACGTAAGTATATCGCAATGCCACAAATGTTATTGAATAATGTAAATCTTCTGGATTTAGTCTGCCCGTTTGTGATCCCACGCAAAGTTGTGCTTTTCCCATGAACGTGATTGCACTGCTGCCATACATGCTGCTGCATTACGAGGACGCCAATGATGTGTGCATTCGCAGTGCGGAAAATATAGCCAGCGTCTCCGGGGAATTAGGCGTCAAACTCGAGAACTTGGGCACCGTTATGACTCTCTACAGTCGCAAGACGTTCAGCAAGGAGTCATTCCAGTGGACCAAGTGTGTCGTTAAATATTTATACGATGCATACGCTCACATGGGTAAGGCTTTGATTTATTTATTTAATATACTTTACAATACCAACTCATTAAAGAGTATAAGAACATATATAACAGACATTTTCCATTTTGGTGCTCAAAGTATACTAATATGCTTGAGCTTTCCAAGGAGGTGGGGATTGAGTATATACAAAAAACACCAGTTGCCAATTAATTTGACTTGAAAGAAACATGCCAAGCAAATAATTCTTTCGTAGCTCGTAAATCATGAGTAATTTAATTTTTATTTTTTACACTTCAATTGAGCATTTTAGCATCACAAGATGGAAATTCCAAACAAATTTTCTTTCAGTTCTATTTTGTTCCGATCTGAAGAAGAAAATTAAAAACAGCATGAGCATTCTAAAAATGTATTTACAGGTGGATATAACATGGGAAAAAACATTTCCTCAAAAGTACTGTAACAATGTAAAGCATCTCCTTGTCGAATTTCTTAAAGCAACGAACAACATTAAATGTTAAATGAAATGATAAAATGTGTAAATTGCTTCAATCTTTTCAAAGACTTTCGTTGTCAGAATACTTTAAGCGTTAATAATATTGATGCTTAAACATAGTCTGATAAAACCATCAGAGTTCTTAACAAGTTCATTCAAAACCATTTGCGGCAATAATCTCAGATTTTAAATTCACTCAATAATTTATTTTCAAGATTTTACGTTGTCTGTGAAATTATTGCGCCAAATGTAAAGCTCATTTAATATGAATAGTTGGTCTTTTCGCAAAACTGAACAATAAAGTAAAGATATCGCAGGATTCGTGGAAGCAGCTTACAGGAAAAAGAATAAATAGAAGCAAATTAATTTAAATCTTCATGTCCTTTTTGTTTGTGCTGGGCAGGTGGCCGGTTTTATTTGAAAACTTTTACAATTACCTGTTCGCCGGCTCAAAACTAACAAACAATTGTTGTTTTAGGATTACACATTTTGGCGTTTCTCGTTGAGGTACTGGAAAAGGGCCCACAGCAAATACAAGTTCCAGCACTAAACGTCATCCACTGTATGCTTCACTACATCGACCTGTCGTCGGCACAGGCTCAGCCAATTAACGCCGACCTGCTGAGGGTCATTGGAAAATATTTGGATGTAATAAACAGTGTTCATTTCAATTGGCACGTGTGTCAATGCCGAGCCTTTTTATCGTTTTTTAAAAACATGAAACAATTGTAATACATAATACATTTTTAAATCCCAATATCTCTAGAACACCCATTGGAAGGATGCTTTAAAGATTCTCAAGTTGATTGTTACGCGTAGCTCCAGTTTGCAGGTGGTGCCGCAAGGACCGCCAGATCATGTGATATCCACATCGTCGTTCTTCAATACGCACAGCAGCTACAGCGACTCTGAGATGTGCAAAAAGGTAAATTTGTTTTATTTATTCAACCTTTGGTTGGTTTGATCTTGAAACCTACAATAGACATTAATTAATTTTTCTTTTTTTTTTTTCATTAAAGGAGTTGGCTGGTCGCACTATGGACTTTACATTTGACATTTCTCAAACGCCCATCATTGGCCGACGAATTCTTTTGAAATCCAACAACGAATCCACGAGCGCCAACAAGTCAAACAGCCAACAGTCCGCGTCCTTTTTGGCTCACAGCGGCACACCAAATTCACCGCGTCGCAGCGCCAGCCTTTCGCCAGCCGACACTGTCCCACTGAGCGGATGGAAGCGACCCTGGATGTCACAAGCGCGAGTGCGCGAGTGCCTCGTCAATTTGCTGACCACTTGCGGTCAACGAGTCGGTCTGCCAAAGAGCCCGTCGGTAAGTGTTTCACCGACTTTTCTCACACCTTATGTTATAGGGTTTTGTCTTTTAACCCCTTCTCAGCCGCAATTTGCGTTAGTTTATCCCGTTTGGATAGACTGCATGTGAATTCATTCCGCCGTTTCAAAGTTGAATAACATTGTTTTTATTTTCTTAATGAGGCATGTTCCCCCATTTCTATATTTAATGCAAATATTAACTGGTATACTTTGAAAGGAACGTGAAAGGTCCTTCTTTTGAGTTACTTTTATTCCAATGTATTAATGCATTTTCGTTTTAATCTATGCCGCTGCGTGTAAATACATCGACTCCATGTGTTTATGCACACCATTATTCCATTGATATAATTGACTAATCAATTTGCATCGTTTTTCTTTAATAATTGCCAGGATGATTTTATTAGCTCTATTTATTCTAAGGTAAAACAACAAATTATTTGGTTTGTAAATATTTTTGGATTTGTTTGTCTTATTTTTTTGGATAACATATCAAGAAAACACGATTTTTCTTTTAATTCACTTGAAAATATACTAACATGCAAATGTGGGCAGTAGAAATATAAATTGGAATTTTTGTGTAAGTTTTTTATTAGATGTGTGTCTTTGTTTTTGAATTATCAACTTGTTTTCGTTTTATTTTATAGAAATTCGATAGATTTTTGACAATGATTGTTGTTTTTGCTTTAATCGTCGCGACATCTTTTAATAATCAGACCGATTTGTTTGAATGTTCATTGAATGTCTTCTGATAATCTGATAATAGGCGTAAATTAATGGAATGTCTATGATTATCTTGAAAAAATAGAGGTGAATGAATCTATAATTAATTAATTAGCCAGATTTCGACAAATATAATACATGATACAAAATCTTGTTTGAAAAACAAATTTGGTTCTGAAACGTTTAATGAGTCAAGATTTATTTATTCAACAAATTGTGTTGTTCTTAGAAGAAATTAATTACACAATTTAGATTATTTTGAGATTCTCGTTGCTCAAGGGTTTTCACAAAAATAGTTATTTCTTGAATTGAAGTCATTATTTCCTGAAGACAACATTATTCCAACTCTTATTATTATTTAATCTTAAATCGTAATTATTCGTTTCAAATTTGTATAAACTTTTAAGAGTAGATTTCTAAAAGCCAACATAAAATTCCGCTTTCAAACCACATTTACCCTTGTAGACAAATTGTCCACAATGTTGTCCGTAAATCTAAAAAAAAAAATATAGCTGATTAGGATCTGAATAATTGCGAGGACAAACATTTTTTCTAAATGCTGCTGTGATTTATTTATTGTTTGTTTTTTTTATGGCTTTGCTTGGTCGCATTCACATGTCCATGGCCAATAAAATAATTGACCAATTACCGTGTTGACGCTGCTATTCAAGTGTGCAGTTGTTTAGTTTACAAAATGTTTTAATCCGCTTTTAATTTTTCTGTTTTTTTTTTACAATCAAATATTTAAGGAAGAATGTATTTAATTATTTTTGTTTTTTTGAATGGAGGATTTATATTCGATAAAAACAATATATCTAATCCTTTAACTTTCTTTTACAAATTTTTTTGTCGCAGTATTGGTATTTGTTGAGAGCGATTTTATTTAAATCTATTGGACATTTCCACAGACAAAACATTTTTTTTGTGGAATCTCTTGCATTTCATCGATATGCTAAAAATAATCGTATTTTGAACAATGGATAGCATTACATAAATGTATGAATTTATTTCACAAACTATTATTCATAATAGAGGTCAGAATCCAGGACTTTTTTTATTTTCTCCAATTTCTTATATTATCAAGTATATTTTTTTCTTTCTATTGTTTAAATGTTTTGTAAAGATTTCGTAAAAAAAACTTGTGCTGATGGTTTGTGAATAGATTTTCTTTTGGTGATTGATGACCATTTTTTGTGAACTTTGTCAATCTCACCACAAATTTTTGTAAGAGATCGAAGATTACGAACCTTTACATTGTCTTGATGACCAAGAACATATTAAACAGTCAGCAACCGATTTTTTTGGTTTTTCATTGATTTATAAAAAAGATTTATTTTCTATTATTTAATACAACATTTATTTGGCCACAATTTAAATGAGACCTATGCATGTCCTATGTAAATTGGAAAATTGTGTAACAAATATTTCATGATCATTTAAGCATATTAACATAAGTTCTATCAATTTCGTAGAAGCATCACTCAACAGCTTTTCCAAATCTCTCAACGTTTTAATATTCTAAATTGTGTGCAAAGTTGCGCAATGTATTCGCTGTGAGTGGTTGGGAAACACGAACCACTGAACTTGTTCAGCGTATATAGTTTTTATTAAAAAATAACTTTTTTTGCCACGAACAAGGTGTACTCAAATGTATAAAGTTATTTTTCAAAAAATGTTTTAGTACAACGAAGATTATATAGTTTTCAGCTGAAGTTAACATGTGCATGTCCGCCCTTCTTTAAAAAAAAACTTTTTCGCATGCATAATCGTATCACCAGTTTCAAAATAAGTTTGTTTTACCGTTTCCACTAAACTCGTTTGATAAGAAATAATTAAAGATCAAAATGAGTAAACTAACTGAGCTTATTAATGCTACGAACATTCTTAATTTTTTAATATTTGAATTTATGTCTGACTTTTTGTTATAATATAATTTTTATCAGTTTTTTTTTATTTTAAATTATGAGCACTCGTCTCTTCGCTCATAAATGAACGCCTTTTTATGCCATTCCCTCTTCACCGCCGCCATCCCCTGTGCATAATTTTATGTGTTTTAAATTGTGCCACCCTATCGCTGACTCGTTTCTTGATGTTGCCCAATTTTCTGTTTACATTTGTTTTATTTGCAGCCACCATCATAACAAACATATTGTTATCGAATTCATAGTGCGTCGATTTTCAGCATAGCCGATGCGACCCGTCGCCCTAATCCACGTCCCCACCAGACAGACAATTCGCAAAAGTCGAAACTTAAAGACCATCAGCGAGAATGTTCTGTCCCGTTTAAATGTCTATTTACTTTAGTTTTACATTATCGGTTGAATGGGGCTGTTTTTTTTTCATCCCCAAAAAAAGCTGCGACAATTGCCACAGTCGTCTCGTCTCTTCCTTTGTGCGGCAGATGCGTACGTATTTGTATGCATGCATAAGTGAGCTTTAGCTTTACTAAGCCGAACCAAATGCAGTTTAACACTAAGCACTGTGTGACTTGGCATTGAAACATACAAATGCCCAATGTTTTGTAGTCAAATTGTTGCGCCCAAAATCCGCCTAACTCGTTGCCACTAATTCGCTCATTACAAAGGTAGATGATGCATGTAGTTCAGGTAGGGAACGCTTCAACGCCTAACACATTCATCGCATTAGAATTATGCTATCATCCTATTGTTTTGGGGTGAACCGGCTGATAGGGTGATAGTTGCATTTTCGTAATCGCCCACTCGTTCCGGTGTTACCATTTCCATAGTTCATGTTTTCATTTCGAGCAATTTTTGCCATATTGTAATTGTAGAAAAAGTTTCCACGAATTATTTTCTGTCTGCTCGTGAGTAGCGACTTTATGTGACAAATATGCAAATTTTGCAGACATTACACTTGCATAAAATACCTTCAAGCTGGTTTTAATTAAAGCAGTTATTTGGTAGACATTACTCTTTTATAAGTGCAATTATCGCGCACTGTCTTGTGTCACAAATTTTGGTATGAATTTACAGGCGATCCTAAAATTATTTGTTCATGCTGATGATTTTAATTCTAATTATTTAAATTAAAAAAAATCCAGTGAATTTTAGTAACAGAATAATTTGTTTTTATTTTTTTTTAATAATATGTTAGCTTAAATTAAACAAGTTCTCCTTAATTTCGATTGATGTTGAATTCTATATCCTTCAGCTAATTTGTCCTTTTAATTTCCGTCAGTTACCTGACGATTCTACTTTTTTGGCTTCTGGTTTAATCAAATTTATATTGTCGGTTGATTGAAGTTCGCTTAGATGTCCTCATCAGTTAAAGTAATAGTTTGCTTCAGAACAATAAATTCATAGATTTTTGCATTCCGCACGTCAGTTTTGGACTTTGACTGAACTACTTAGTCAAATTAAAAAAAAAAATTAGCGTAAACATTTATTAAGAGAAAAATCCCACACATTATCAAACATTCATTTGAGTTTTCAAATAAAACTTCTGATTATCATTAAACAAAATTTCGCAATAACTCGACTCATCTTTAAGATTAAACATTAAGTCTTAATACTTTCTCTCGACACTGTCCTTCCGCATTCAAAGTTGCACGTGCAATGAATTTCTTTGCTATTAATTCCAGTGTTAATTTGGCAAGGCAACAATGATTCGGCAAACAATGTCCTGAGTGTTCAACAATAAATAAATAAGAATTACTGAGTGTGACTAATAGATTACCATAATGTTATAGGAAGCATCCTGTTTTCTTAACAATGTTTCAGGATAACAAATTTAAGGTTAATGTAAACAAGTTCCATTATTTATTTAACATAAACTGTTTTCTTTTACTTGCATGGTTTTTTAGTCGTTTTGCATGTCTGCCTTTACGGGGTCAGTCCACACAATGCACACTGTAAGATATTTTAACACAAATTAACATTATTCTTATTGTGAAGATACTAATCCTAATCGACTACTCCACTCCATTTGTGTCCGTGTGAATGTTGTGTTTGTCTAATTTGTTGGCGATATTTTAGGTGATTTTCAGCCAATCGTCGGACCTTATGGAGCGTCAATCTTCGGCTGCATCCAGCACCGAGGAGACATCCGGAGCTCAGCAAGACCTCAGCGGTGCATCGCGTCGCGACGACGGACAACCAGACTTCGGTGTCTTTAAAGACTTTGATTTCCTGGAGTATGAAAGCGAAAGCATTGAGGTAAGAATGAAGAACGCCGCCAGCGCTGATCCATTATATCAAATTAAATTGTAAATTCGCTGCAGGGTGAGTCAACTGATAATTTCAATTGGGGTGTACGACGTCGTCCCATATCTGAGGGTGACAGCGAGCCGTTGAGTGGCTGCAAGGGACACTCAGCAATCGACGAGAGTATGAGCGAAAGGACGCCGGTTCTCAATAAGCGACGGGTAATGTTTAAAAAATTGGACATTTGATGAAAATTTAATTCATCTTAAGCAATTATTTTTGTGTAGCGTCACAATGCTGACGACTCATCGGACGAGGAAGTGGAGTCAGAGTCGCCGTTAGATGAAGATCAAAAGCCGATATTTTCGAAATCGTCGTACTTGGGCGGGCCTCCAACGTCGCTGAGCTTACGTGAACGTCGACAGCGACGCGACTCTGTCTCACGCAGTGACACGAGTGGCTCGTCAGCGGGTGATTTGGGCGACATAACGCCCTGTAACGCGTCACCGCATTTGCCCGGCTTGATATCATTTCGGGCGCCGATACGGGATGAGGGTGAGGAGCAATGGCGGCGGAATTTGCAGTCGCTGCTTGTCAATCAACCCACCAGTCATGCTCCCGATTTATTGCTACAGCTTTTTAAACTTGTCAAAGTACATTTTCGTTCCTTCATGTCTCCAAAATTCTGTGGCCAAAGCATTCGTTTACTAATTGCGAACTTTTTCACATTCTGCTTTTGATTTGTACATTCTTCTAGGAGCTGACCGTCAAGTCAATCGCCATTTCAAAAGAATGCATGAGGTTCTTTACCGGCGTCGGCACTCAATTGGGCCATCGAATCTCAGTACTAAGTGACTTGTTGTCATCTAAGGAGGAGGCGCCACGCATTTGGTATAATCAGCATTTGGCGACTACTCCGCGCCTCCACGAGGCATTGCGTTTTGGTGTGCTTGAGGTGCAAGAGCACTTGGAGACATTCTTCGATCGAAAAGATCATGTTTTGGAAGTTCGTCCTTAATCCAACCTTTTAATTGAAACTCATACTTATCTCAATACAACTAATCTTTTAGTGTTTGGACACTGTGAAAACTTCCTGTAAACTGGCCCTATTCACTGACACTGATTCAGCACATGAGGGTGCCAGCACATCCAATTTAACACCATTCGACGCCGCTACCACTGAAATCCTTATTGATTTGGGACGGGCACTTTACAAATTGATGTTCCAGTTGCTGCTTTTGATTGAATCCGATCACAAAATTGCGATTAGTGTCATTCAGAATTTGCGAAATAACGAAAAGGTAATAATCGGCTTCTGGAACTTCACAAAGTGATTCATAATCCTTACTATCCTTCATTTGTGCAATAGATGCAAGACCTCACCGATCAGTACGTACAAGTACGCGGTGCTTTACTGCGCTGTATAGATGATGCCGAAATTGAATCACTCGACACATCAACATCGACAGAGGGTGAGAACACACCGACACCCTCACCAGGCCTTCCGCTGTCCAATCATGAATTTGAGAACGACCTAATTGAAATGATTGACAATCAACGGTGGTCGGCGGCCATCGCACTTGTCAAACAGCACAAGCAGCTGCGTGTCATCAGCTCGTCCCACTTGAATCTAGCCAACAACACGTCGTCGGCGTTTGGCAGTCACAATGCTTTTTACGCTGACTTCCATCCCGGCGATGATCTTTCTGTCATTTTGAATATCTATTCCCAAAGACTGATAAGCGATAAAACTGGTGAGTTCGCCTCTTGTTCGCTGTCAATGGATTCCGTTAAGACACTTTCTTTTATTTGCAGATGTTTTCATTGTATCACGGTCGGAGCCTGATCTCACTGAGGTCCACAACATTTTAATGGAGAACTTGTGCTTGGTGTCATCGGCGCTGAATGGTATGGAGATGACGTCAAAGAACCATCCACACACATCTTGTGTTGTCAAGGACACAGTAGACATCATAACTACGCTGTAAACTGCGTGACTAACTCGTCTATCTGCACAATTGGCCTGTGTTAGTGTCTGCCGCACACGTTCTCTCTTCTTATTACCGAATAATATTGTTTTTTATTATTATTGCAATTGTCGTTCAATTGGAAAAAAATGCCTATTTTATATGCTTTGAACATTTATTATTTAACATATAATTTAAACTAGATTTTAAACTATTTCCATTAATATTTAGCATCATTTTTATTCAAAAACGTTTGGAGCATGTGTCATCTACTTAATGAAATAAAAGTGTTTTGTAGACGTCGAAATTTTAAAAAATATATTTAAATTATAACAGAAAACACACAATTTTCTCTCATTTCTTTGAATAGTAAAAAGCCCACATCATAATAATTCGCCTGATTCCAAAATGTAAATATCAACCAAGCCATTCCATTAAAGCGTGAATTAAATTTGCCTTTGTGTAACTGACATATTCAATACACTTCAAGATTATCTACATTTCTCCGTTGAGCATCTTATTACCCGTCTAATGGGGTTGAATGGGCCGACATTCAGATAGACGAAAATGAGACATTTCAATTCGCTGTTCTTCTTTTTTTAGCATTTCCAATTACAATTGACGTCAATTGTCTTCCACGCACTTTCAGCAGCGACCCGTCAAACATTTGATTGCTCGCGCGTTACATCCAGTCGCTGTTGTGCGCTCGTTTCACGCTATGTAATTGACATAAAAATGTGAGTTAGCCCCACATAGATACATTGATGCTCAGGATCGAAAGTAGGCCAATTACCCAAGTGGTCGCAAATATATTTCCATTTAAATAAAGAAGTTTTTTTTAAAGAAAAATTATTTGGCTGATAAATAGGGGATTTTCTAAAAATGAAAAATATGCTCAAATCACATTAAAAGTTTAATATTATTACTAATTTTCTTTTGTGTTCGTTTTGATGAGATCGCATTTCATGAATATTAATAAGTTGAATTCATTTCTCATGAACGGTGGCCTTGAAGACGATAAATTTGTTGTTCCAAAAGGATCGTACTACAGTATTGGTAAGTCCTCATTTCGTGGGATGTGGGTCAACATAAAATGCTTCCACCGCAGTCTCACATCATTACATTTAAGCCATTAAGAATTTAGTTACTGACTACTTTGTGCAATTTTAAGATGAATTTTATTACCCTTCACCTGACCTGTCAGTTTGCTTTTAAATTCATATTCATCACCATTCATCAATCTGTCCGGTCCCAAAAAAAATCTCAAGTTTAATAGTTTTGCCATTGTAGGATATTTAAAAAAAAAAAAACTAATTAATGGTACACCAGGTTACTGTTAAATGAGGAAAACTGTATTTCAGAATGTTCGTCCAGACACTATTGTTCTTAAAAGTCGTATATATACAGATGTGGGTTTGACATTGTGCCCACTCATTAGTCATTCTGAATTCATGATGTCCCTTTGTCCTTGCGGTACTTTGGTAGAGTGTTTTCCTCTGTTCAGGGTTTATGAATTTGTTGTCTCTGCACACGTGCCTCTAATTATTGGAAATTGTGTAACTAACATACTCGTACTAAATGTAGGCTGATATCAAATTGCATAAATGATGCGTTTATGTAACTGAGGCCATTCAGCTATTTTGTGTGTTTTTTTTTTAATTACCGACAATTGTAAATACGCCAAATTTCTTGCGCCCACATTGTTTGTTTAAATTTAATAATACACATTTTGGATTTAAACGGGTTATAGCGAATGAATGTAATTTTTGTTTTAAATTTTTAAAAAAGGCCATAAAACGCAAAAAGAAATTTATTATTAATCGAATGGTTCATATTCTTTTTGTCAGAAAAAGGTTTGCAGAAATTTTTAATTTGTTGTTTTTTTGGGGTATATTTATAATTTATATTAATCTTTATTTCTCTTATCACAATTCATCCCTATAATGTAGAGAACGGACTTAATTGTTTGTTTCGAAGGTTATGTGAAAAGGATATACGATCAAATTTAAGGTTTTAAAATGTGCTATAAATACCTAAAAATGGAAAACCCTTTTTTTGCCAGATAAAAATCTTATTGGAGGCATCGAATTCCTTCAATTTTGAGATCAACCACGAAATTGATAAAATTACGCGAACTTCCTTTTCATGGTACGACAATAAAAGATTTATTTTATTTGAAGATTATTTAAATTTAAGATTTCAGCAAACACATACGCAGCGAGACGCGTCACTGCGCATAAAAAAGTTTCCCAGACGGAAGTAAGCGTATTTAAAAAAGGACCACTTATGCAAGAATGATCAGTCCCAACTGTGAGAAAAATCCACTGAAAAGGGATTCAGCATTTAAATTCAATACTTTTGGCATATTTTATTTAACCATATGTTTTTAAATGTAATCGTTTAAATATTCTTATCCGACACTTGTAGATGAATGATTCTCTGCCGTCTTCCGATTAAAAGAATCATGTTTCTTAGATGTTGATCTTTTAATATACTCACATTATACTTTTTTTTTTTTTTGCTTCTCTTTATTATTGTTTCGCTAACCAACAACTTGTTGATTAGCATAAGCTTTAATCTTTAAAATTTGCCGAAAGCGATAGGCTTTAAATAACATGTTAACGCTCCAATCTTAATTGGTACCATAAATAGCCTTTATTACAATATGGGACGACCCTTTTTCCAAAGGATGATGGCATGAACTGTGTTGCAATCGGTGCAAAGGTGACAGACGGTCTGGCGTGTTAAATCAGATAGCATATGTGTGGTGTAAAATTTCAAATATATAACTGGCGAAATTAAGTGGCAGTCTAGATTTGGCATGAAGTGTCGAGATAAGGACAAAATTGATTTTTTAAATTGCATATCTCAATTTTGAGCTTAATGGTTCGTCTTATAATGCAAAGAAGAGAATTGAAGAGAATGATGTTGCACCCATTACATTTTATGAACCTTTTAAGATAGCTTATTGAAAAAAATTATAAATTTTATGATTGTCCGTAATAAAATGGTATTTTTTATCGGATTTATCAAATTTAAAATTTATCAAAATCAAATTTATCGTTTCAAATTATATAAATCAATACAAATTTCTTTAAAAATTAAGTTAATTCATTTCAGTAAAATTTGATCGTTAATGAATGGTAGCGAATTTATAGGGTATTGCCCTTTCGGACGTCAATTTAATTTGAAGCACTGAATTTATAAAGTTTAGTTATGCAGAAAGTGACCTGAAAAAAACATCTTATAACCATTTTAAGAAGGATAACAAATTATAATTTTTTTTAATTGAAGTATAATTTTTATATTATCATTAAAATGAATCTCATCATGCTTAAATTTGTCCTCAAACTTGTGGATAACATAACTTGTTAATAACAGCGCCTTTTCAACTTAATTAATGTTAATGCAAGAATACCATTAATTCCAGGATAATTAAATTAAGCTCATTGAGAAATATCTCATTTACAGAATACAGTATTATACAGAATCGAAATTATTCCATGAATTCGATGAATTACGGAAATCAAGGAAAATGTTATTACATTTAATTTAATTAATATAGTTGTAATAAAGGATACAAATGGGAATATAATCCAACTGTGGTTCAAGTTCAAAAGCCCTACCATTCCCAGACTAAAATGTCTCTCAACAATTAATGGAATTAACCTTGTCCTGCCTTGTCAAGGGGTAAAACCGGAGGAACCATCACATAAAACGTGATAAAACGCAACTCTGAAAACCAAAAATTCAATAATATCCGCGCATGATTTCAATATTGTTTTAAATGTATTTTTAATGCAATCGTCATTTCATCATTGTGATGCAGATCCACTTCGTGATGCCATCTCGCAGTCCCAATTCATGCATGTCAATAAGTACAACTCACC
Organism: Sylvicola fuscatus; assembly: GCA_026546915.1. Classification (NCBI taxonomy): domain Eukaryota; kingdom Metazoa; phylum Arthropoda; class Insecta; order Diptera; family Anisopodidae; genus Sylvicola; species Sylvicola fuscatus. The sequence continues at coordinate 84,055 of JANSTS010009814.1, forward strand.
ACCCAAGCCATAACAACGCCGATTTATTTTTTATGATTTATCTGCGGCTGTTAAAAGTGTATAGTGAGGCGTTTTATATTCGCCAGTTAAAAAGCAATTCAACTTTTGTGGATAATGCGAGCCGGCCTGGACACGGTCAACCTCCAATCTTCATTTTTATTACACACGTCATGTTCAGTCTGCGTCCGCTCATAAATGTTAAACCGTTTTTGTAAACGCGTGGATTTATATAAAAAGTCGAAAGAGTGGATGGAAAATGGAATATTCTATAAAAAGGAAATTTATGTGCCAGCAGATGGTTAGGAAACGGAATGTCATGAATGGGTAGTTTACGGGGAATGTACATTGTTCGTGAATCGTATGAACAAGTGCGACATGTGAAAGACTTTCAAGATTCACCAGAAATTGTTGGCTCAATGGACGGACATCAAACACATTCTAAATAATGGTAAAGAGAATTATTTAAACCCATGAAAGGCATCGAATTTTTGCTCATGTAACAATACTTAAAAGCCCTTTGGAAACGAAAATCGGGCGTAAAACAGATGCTCAGGTAATGCTTAGTGAAACTTTATCAATAAGTCATGGAATACATTTGCTCAAACTTATTTATGAACAATTAGTAGTTTTATGTACCTTTTCTATTTTTCTATTTTCTTAAAGGCCAAAAAGAAATCTTTGTAAAAAAAATTCCA
>JANSTS010009814.1:84849-106573 GCA_026546915.1 Sylvicola fuscatus
TTTGTATTTTTTAAAACTTGAGATGAGAATTTAAATTTTCTGTCTTTAAGCTTTTCTCCAGATGATAAAAACAATTTTTTAAAGTTTCCAGATATCTGTCCTTGCAAATGAAAAGAAACCACTCAACAAGATGAGTTTAAAATTAGCTGCCGGAATCGGTAACAAGTGTCATGCGTGGCATCTAAAATTACAAAAATGATGCCATCACAAAAAGCGGATATTACCCGTCGTCTCGGCAACAAACAACAGACGCATCGACGAACTTCTTCCATATTCAGACACATTCTGTACATCTGCTACAGGATTTGCGCGAAATAATAGTGCATTGTCTGCGCGCTCAGGCAGTCAGACAACGCTCATTTATCACGGATGTGTCGTTTCACAGTTGTTCCCATAGTGTGAAAAGATCCTTTTCATGCGGAAATGAACACTTTTAGCTTTATCCAATATACTCGTACTTTAATGGCAAATTGACTTCTCGTGTCATCGTCACTCGTCTCAAACATAAAATGTGCAGTATATTTGTATGTTATGATGTGTCTTATGAGATTATATAAATCCTTATTGCAGAATGCTCATAAAATCGTAAGGGATGCACTCAAAACAACAACTTTCATCAGTCATTCTAACTGTTAAATGCAAGTCAGGGATACAATGATTAGGATTTAAAATAAGAAAATTGGTTTGCTTACCCAGAAATTCAAAAATTATGTAATTAGCTTTTTGCCAAATCAACCGATCTCATTTTCTCTGCTAAAAAGTTAATATTTAAAACTGTTCACTTTTTGTAAAACCCTTTAAAGGCTCCAACAGGTCCTTTACAACAGTTTCTCGTTGATTCGTTTGTTTTAACAAAATAGGAGATTAGACTAAAGCGAATATATTTACATGGAGCCTACAACTGAAACAGAGCAGTCAGAATGTATCATTCTGTGTAAATAATTTAAGCTCATTTTGTCGTCTTTCTGAAAGCTTATATAACATTTTGAGATTGTGTCGTACATAAATCATTTACCATAAAAATTCATAGAGCTGAGCCATTATATTTCCTATTGCCCTAGTTGCTAGTTTCCCAGGTATTTATTGTACACCTCAGCATCACTGAAATTTCATGTGCCAACAAGCATTATTTTATAAGTATATAAACAACTTCTGCGGTTTTAATAAAGCTTTTATGTTCTGCAAGTTATTTATATAAATGAAATAAAGTATGTTGCTGTATGTACTGTGTAACTCATCCACTTAATTCAACTTTCCATAATTATCAAAGGCATTGTTTTAATTCTAAAACAAGTATCGTTTATAATTATAAAGGTATAATGTTGTAAAAAGTTACTCGAAACGTCGCGGCAGCTTTAAAATTTGTAAATCATTTTATACAAAATTACGTAAATTAACCACAATTTATTTCGGCGCACCACAATTCTGTCATAATGAATTCTGTGAAAAGTTGAGTGCAATCAGCTAAATATATATTTTGAATACATTTTGTTTTATTTTTTAATTAACCAGGGCTTTTGAATTATGAGACAGCTAATTGTATTTTTATCTTGACGCCAATTTTATATTTGGCTTGTTTTTTTATAAATGCGCATAATCCTCAAATTAAAAAACATTTATGTTCATTATTCTTTGATTGAAAACGTGAAAACAGAAATCTGTTCTTTTTTGGATTTTCTCTGCTTACAAACCCCGTTGACGAGTAAGAAATTGATTCAAGAACTTGCCGTATTTGTCTTTGCAAACACTTTAAATTTCAAATATTTGAACAATGTATTTTCTTGTTTACTCTCTGTTCTCACACATCTAATTTCAAATGGAATACGATTATTTGCAAATCTTTGAAAAGCTTTATTTTATAATACTTTTTTTTTTTGAATTTTACTAATTCTCAAAAATTAAGACTTGTAGAAAATGTTATGAATTTTAAAGGTCACTTGCATATGTTTTTACTCGTAGATGTTGCAAAATTATTTACGAGTATTCAGTAACTTTTTTAATTAAACAAAATTCATGCAAAAGTTGCAAATCAAAAGAAATATTACAAAGGAAAAACAATATTTTCTTAGATTAAAGCACTTCAGACTTCAGTACAGTATTTATAAAATTCTAGCAACTTGAATTAGTAAATTATTTAGGTTGAGATGGTTTAGATGGTTTAGAAATTCTTCGTTTTAAATGTAAGATCTAATTCCAGGTGAATACCACTGTCATGTTAAGTGTTGATCAACACGAGTTATCTAAACTTCTGGTTTAATATTGGGATGAGGTAGCATTACACAAATAAACATTGAAACAATTATTTTTCAATATATTGTGAAATTTGTAATTTAAATCAGCATTGTTGATACTTTAATTAACTAAAGTTTGGTTTGAATTTGTAATTAATAGCTTCATTAAAACATTACTCTTTAACATGTAATTATTAATTAGGATTTATTAATATGCATCGATAAATATATACAATACTAATTATTTGTTCATTCTGTAGCAATTAATTAACCTTTTACAGATATATCGCCTGTTAACGATTAATTTAAAAAATTTAAATGTATTTAATCTAAAAGAAATTTCAAAAAATAATCATTTATCAGCATATCCCGAAAATTCAATCATTTGTCAAAGCAAGAATTTTCAAATATTTGATAAAGAATTACGTGCAAAGAGTTGCCGCTAATTAAATTTTATATTGCTCTTTTGGAAGGTCATTTAGAACGATCTTTTTGTCAATATTCAATTAAAAATAAATCATTAAAAACAAAGGATTCAATTGAGATGCTTTTTGAATAAAAAGGAAATATTCAGGTAACAATAAAAGCAGGGTTGATTGACTCCTAATTATTAATGATTTATGAATCAAAACATGTTTTTAAAATACTTTTGTTACTTGATTCAGATGAATGACTACGGTAAAATGTTGATTAATTGTAAACAATAAAGTAAAATAATTTATAAAATAAAAATTATTAAATGGGATAAATGAGGTTTTCATTTGGTAATTCAAGTATATTAAAACGTGTTCAGGAAATAAATGTGAAAAATTAAGACACCACCATCCAAGGCAATCGCTATGTTCATACTGATTGTTGGTCGCAAACTCTCAGCAAACAACATACAAACTTTCCTCATATAGCTCAGTTTCATAATTTATGATTCCTGCGCATGTTGCAAAATACAGGGGAAAAGCTGAATGATTGTACTAATTTTTATCTCTGTTTAAAATCATGAATGAAATAAACTTTTTTGTAGGCTTTGTTTTTAGACGAATTATTTTACATAGCAAATGAGTAAAAATTGTATGTTTTTTGCCGCAACCTTAATTAAAGCGACGCGAGGATTCTCAGGTGAATTATTCATTTAATGATAAAGGACAAAACAGTTTAATGAAATGTATATGATTCGTAAACCAACATGATTTTTATTTCTATACCAGTTTTAATAAAATAAAAGTCGTCTATCTTCACGAATTGAATTGTTACAAACATGAAGCTAACGTGTGTTTGTCATCTCCATTTTATTGAAAAGTTTTGTGCCACCCAATGGGTGGTCAGCTTTATTGAATTAACAAATCCTTCCTCGATAAATAGCTACATTTTGAATAGGCCACACAAAGCAACGTATTGTTGAGGCCACTGATCATTTGTTAAATTCACAATTTCATAGTCCCTATGTATTCCTTAAAGGAATACCCAAAACAAATTAAATTTTCAACATGCCCAAGAGCGTCTTTTACTTGTAAAGAGATTAGAAAATAACTTTACTCAAACAAAATTGCTGATGCTGTCAACTTCTGCCGATGTTTTGTGTATGAGTATCTATATTTTAATGGACTTGGGCATTGATACAAATACCATGAAGATGTTTCGCCACTAAAGATCATTCGTAATTTAATGATGGGTCAAGCGATGATAATGCCTCAAGGAATGAAGTAATATTTTTTCACGGTTTCTAAACATACAATTTTATCCAGAGGCACTTTATTATATTTATAGGCTTTCTTTAAATATACTCGTATTTGTGGTTTGTGAAATGAGTAAATATTTCTGGTCGGAACCAATTACCGAAAACCCACGCTTAATTTAAGTAATATGTACCTTTAAACATAGATATTCCTGTAATGTAGGTCACAAGGATTCGATTTAAATCAAAACATTTTGCTTCGTTATTTTATTGGTATATCATGAAACATTGCGCAACGTTTCTTTTCTTACCTTTATCTTTTACCGATTGTCAAATGTCAAATGTAAAAAGTGTCCGACAAGGTCGTTACCGACCCTTTGCTGAATTGCATTCTTCACAAGACATTTTTTGTCTGAGGAAGGTGAAGCCCTAAAGTCATAACCATTATATTTAGAAAATAAATATTTTTTTTAAGGAATGTCGCTTGTTAAAGCAATTTTTTATTTCTTTGGCTTTATCTCAGCTCATTCACACCATACCATTAACGAAACATGACAACCCTTATCAACAGTTTAAGCCACTTAACTTTGAAGGAAAGCTCAATAACAAATAAATATAGCAAATAATAAATAAGGTTACTCTCATTCAAAGCATAGGTGTCTAGTTCTATCAATATAAACCCTTAAATCAATTAACCAAACACAAACGAAATGAATGTAAGAAATACCTTCTAATCAATAATATTAGTTGGACTTAACCACTAATTGCAATGCCTATCAACATAAAATTTACTAATATTGAACAGCAATTGCCGTAAATTACTGTCGTTTACGTGCCCCTTGAAAACATTAGATACAAATCTGACAGCATTTCTTAGGATAACATTTTACTGCATTTATCGATCCCATTCGGTGTATAGATTTATGTCTAACCTTGATTTCAAATCATATATTTCTTAACGTTGTTTCTCACTCAGATAATTGCTCTAACTTAAAGGCAACTGGGTGTGTTGTTTTAGACTTTAAAGTATGTAATTCAGAGTTTTAACTATTATTCAACACGTCTTGAGTAATTAGGTTGATCCTGACTAATTTTAGAGACAAACAATCCCATTCCACTGGTCTTAAAGTATAATATATGAAATGGTTGATTTAATTTTCACTATTCGCATAATCGGACTACTTATATTAAAATGAAAATATAAATAGAATCTATAGGATTTGGATATAATTGATCGAATCTTTAAGATTAGTGTTTCTATAAAACATTTCTGTTGAATAAAAGGTTTAAATCATATTTATTCGTTAACTAATTATTATGAGAAAACAAATTTCCGGTAGTGAGAGTTTTTACCAAAATTTACCATCGAAATGTATGAATTCACTTATAAATAATAATTAAATTATGTTGTAGTTAGTAACAAATGTTTGATGAAAAGTTAGGAAATCTATTTTTTCAGTAAGTAACGTTTTTATAATTATTTTTTTTACATGTTTAAGTAAATTATATATGTACAAGGCCAAGATGATTTTAAATATTATTTGTCAATCAAAGGTTATGAACAGTTTCAGTTGGTTTTTTTGTTCGAATTAGTTTTTGGACTTTGTAATTTGTAGCACTTCAAAACTTTTCGAACCAAAAATACAAAAATGTGCACAATAAGCGCAGTAAATAAAATAATATCGTAATGATTGGCCTTGAAGAAGCCCATTTCCAAAGTAGGTACTCTCAGGTGACTCGGTCTCGGGTTACGCATCAAATATTCAATCCACCAAACAGCCCGATCCAGAGGGTGTTCCGGTTGATCGCGGAATTTCTCCGATCGAATTTTCATGTTTTGACTGTATTTTGGATCCTGCAGTACGTCAAGTATTGCCTTGGTTAGGTCTTTCACTGATAAAGAACGTATGTCGACTACTGTTGCTACGCCAGCCACAACGGATTTTTGAATGTTCTAAGGGCAATTGTTTTTTTTTTAATTTATGTAAAATTCAGTGCAAAACTGTCTTACCCTATGTTGATCTGAAAAAAACGGAATTCCCACAACAGGAACTCCATAGTAAGCAGCCTCGTGAGTACTCAATAGCCCAGAATGCGAAATGAACGCCTTGATTTTTTTGTGTGCCAAAATATCATTTTGAGACAACCATTTCTTAATCATTACATTGGACGGCTGCGGTGCTGGCAGCTTATCTGACTCGAACTTCCAAATAAAATTGTAATCGGGAATTTGCCGCAGTGATTCCAGAATTGTCTTGATACGCTCCTCTCCTAGACTGTTACTCTTGATATTGGTTCCCAATGAAAAGAGGACAGCTCCTTTTTTACCAGCATTAATGAAGTCCTCCACATCCTTGGACAGTGGTTTCGGCTTTATTATCTGTAGCCCTCCCACTTGAATTACGTTTGGAGGCACTGGCTCGGCAAAATCCACCGCTGGATTTGAGTTCACTAAAGCTATGGCCGCTTTTTGCTGGAGCGTCGAAATGTCTGGCATATTTGGACCGAATACTTTACGTGCCATTTTGTTACACTTGCCAGTGAAAATGAAGTCGTGATAACTGAAAGTGAAATCGATCCATACAGTTTCAAACTGATAAGATTTAGTAAACTTACATGACATCAACGGCATAGACAATGGCGTTATAAACCCGTTGGAAGAATGTCATTTCGGAGGTGTACGGCAAAGCATAGTGAGGGACATAGGTAAAGAATTTGTGGCCACCAACATAATCAGAAGTAAACGGTGGATTGTTGAAGGCTGTTGCCAAAGCTAGAGGTGGGTAGTTGAAGTGATCCAAGAGGCCGAACAAACAACCACCAAGGCAATTGTCGTAAACAATGACATCCCATTTGAATGTCTTAGGATAGGAGAGCAATTTCGTCAGTCCGCGGGATTTAAGAATAGCTGGAATTCAATGATTGTTAAAAAATGGTTACACTGATTGTAAAACATACAAACCAGCACACGACATTTCAGCATACATATAGAAGAACATAACATTTTGAAGTGGATGGCTGGGATTTGTCATTACGGAGAAATCTGCATCAAATCCGGAATGTAATTCTTCATAAACTCCATCAAGAGCGATGTAGTGAACGTTTGGTGGAGAATTTGTTTCAATGTCAGTGGATAGGACGGTGACATTATGGCCCTTGGCTGCCAATGCATGAATCAACGCTTTGTGCCTAAAAAGTAAGGTATCAGTTTGTTTTCCTACACCAATATCTCGACGATATAGGTACGAACCAAACAAAGTGACTTGGAGACGGAACTGGCATAACAAGTAAGACATTTGTCGAAAAAACTCCACTCACTGTTAAAATCAATGCGACTGCCACAAAATTCAACGGGAAGAACATTTTGGAAGCAGCACTTCCGATGGGCGCTTCAATTTTAAACTGAAGGAATAAATCAGCGAGCTGGCATAAAATTCACAATTTTCAGTGGTATAAAAGATAATTTATATCAAAATATTACAGTGATAATTGATTAGCTAGATTGTAGACTGCGATCAAGCGTTGTTTATGTCGTAAACTGTTATGTAATATGTTGAGAATGTGTGGTTGATGCTAAAAATAGTTTCCATAAACTGCCGAATCATCGTTGGTTACGCGAGTAGATAATACACGCTTCGCTACTCGCGGTTTAGTGTAAATAAACAATGCAACAATCTTATTTAACTCAATTGGATTCATTTATTTGGGCATAGGGGTCACCAGCAAATTTGACAATAAATTTTCAACATTCTCCAGACCAACTTCAGACTGTGAAACCTTTACATTTTCGTTTTTGTGTTGGATTTTGGTAATTAAATGGAGCCAACCTGATCTCACAGGTGATCTGTCAATTTGTTTTTTTCTTAGTGTTATCTTTCCTTTTCTTTGCTGCCCAGCAAACAGTCTTGACAAGCTTTACCGCAATATACAAAATCGCAAAGGGAAAAACCATCACAAACAAAATGATATCAACATGATTCGCTCTAAATGCTCCCAACCTAGATGTGGGCAATCGGATATGATCAGGTTTTGGGTTTCGCATCACGTACTCAATCCACCAAATGGCGCGATCCAACGGAGGTTCTGGTTTATCTTTGAAGTTCATTGATCGAATCTTCGAGTTTTCCTGATAACTTGGATTTCTAAGAACTTTTAAAATCGCTTCCTTTAAATCCCTGGTCGTCATTTCATGAAGGGAGACGCCTTCTGCAACACCAGCGGATATGGATCGAGCTAAATTCTGTGCAAAAAATATAAAATTTTTTCGATTTCAAAATATTAAATAAAAAACTTACAAAATGCTGATCAGCGAAGCAGGGAATTCCCACCATTGGCACTGCATGCCATGTCGCTTCTTGAGTGCTCAACATGCCGCAATGGGTGACAAACAATTTAATTTTTTTGTGGGCTAAAATGTCGTTCTGACTTAGCCACTCCTTTATCATCACATTTGGCGGCAGTGTCACTGGCAGGTTAACAGACTCGAACTTCCAAATAAAGTTATAGTCGGGAATATGTCTCATTGTCTCCATTATTACAATAAGTCTTTCATCTCCAAGAATATCACTTCTCATATTTGATCCCAGTGAGAAAAGGATTGCTCCTTTTTTGCCTTTGTTGATAAACGCCTCAATGTCACTGGCTACCGGTTTTGGCTCAGTGATTTGAAGTCCTCCGACAGATATGACATTCGGCGGCATCGGTTCAACAATGTTGATGGCCGGATCTGCATTGATTAACGATAAAATCGTGTCTTGCTCGATGTCACCCAAATATCTCATGTCCTCGCCTACTGCTTCTCGGGCAATCTTGTCCATCACAGGTATCGCATAATAGTGATAGATTCTAAAGAAATGATACAGATTCAATGTATATCCTAAACTTGGAAGCAATGAACTGACAATTCTTCAAGAATGTAAATTAACATGTTGAACATGCGTTGAAAGAATGTCATATCGAAGTCATGCTTCAATATGAAATGAGGAACGTAAGCATAATGCTTGTGAACGTAATCCGTCGTGAATGCTGGAACGAAGAAAGCTGTTGCCGAAACCAATGGAGGATAGTTAAAGTGGCTGACTATTCCCAATGCGGAAGATCCACCAACATGATCATTAATAACTATATCCCACTTAAAATCGGTAGGGTAAGTCAGTAATTTATTAAATCCCGAAGATTGGACAAGATCTGTCAAATAAATAAAGACATACTAACTTTTGTTCAAAAAATTATGATCATATGCTTACGTTCTGAGATCATTGGACCAAATGTTGTGAAAGACAGCAACGCCTCAAACGGTCCGAATTTGGACATTTCCATCAGATCAAACTCTGGGTCACCTGAGTATAGCATTTCGTAAATGCCCTCCATCTCCAAGTAATGCACGTTTGGCGGAGCCTGTTTCTCAACGTCTACGGATAGCACTGTAACATTGTGGCCCCTAGCCGCTAATCCGTGTATCAACACTTTCTGCCTTTTTTTTTAATTTGCATTATGCATTTTTGTTTTGAATATTTTTCTTTTTCACGAACAATACTTTACCACACAAAATGACTTGGCGAGGGAACTGGCAGAATCATCAAAATATTGCCACCATCCACTTTCACAGACTCGCTAAGAACCCCCAGTAGCAATGGGAAGAGCAACGAAAACATTTTGGAGCACTGGTCTTTCAGCTGTTGGATTCAAACTGATCACAATTCGACTAGTTCCTGGCATACATAAGCTGCATAAATGAACTAACATAGAACATTGTCCGCAACTGAGAGTACTAATGTAAATATGTAAATGTGTATAGAGACGTGACAAATTATTAAAAACATAATATTCCTAATAAAGATGCTTGAATTTAGTTTGTGCTCTCATTTTATGAGCTTAGTCATGCTACCTTTCTCGACTGCTTATGTTTACTTATGTCACTTAAATTTCAATTTCGTAACATGAAGCAATTGTCGGTCTTATTTAGATGACCATGAATTAGGAGGCTCATGAACTCTAAATAAACGTGATATGGTGTCAAATTACAGATAAGTGATAACGAAACCAGAAAATCTGGAAGATTTTCAGATTCATTTCGTATTTTACTGTTTAGACAGTCATCATATACAAAGATTATCATTTGTTATTATTAATGATAATGACATAGCTAATTTTTTGTACTTAAATGAACTTAAATACTTTCTGATGATATTTGGGGTCAAAAAAGGATCCCACTTTTATTACAATTTAGCTATTGGAAATGTTTGTTATTACAGAGGTTTTCAGAATAGTTTCCGGATCTACATATGTAACATATTTATATGTCAGGAATTCTGTAGAGTGTTGATAACATAATAAAGGCATAAATACAACGGCTTATAAGATGGTAAGCATTTATTTTTAAGACATTTTATAAAAATTTTGTGAAGAATAATCAGTTCGGGATTTTCGTGATACGGAATTACAATTATTAATACAAAAATCGTGAATTTATTTTTCAATTTGTCTTTGTCTTAGATTTTGATGTCTTTTTCTTTGATTTGCAACAACAAATTATAATCTTTAACAAGATAAACACAGACACATTGAAAAGGGTCACCAAAACAAAAATTAGATCGTAGTTATTGGCGGCGATAACTCCCATCCCAGCTGTAGGTAGCCTTAAATGATCTGGTTTTGGATTTCTCATCACATACTCAACCCACCAGATAGCGCGCTCCAACGCCGATTCTGGCTTGTCTTGTAAGTTTATTGAACGAATTTTCGCCTTTTGCCGGTAACTTGGATTCTGGAGAACTTCCAGAATGGCTCCCTTCAAATCAGCTATTGTCATCGTATGTAAATCGACGCCAACCGCCACACCAGCCAGCTTAGATTGCACCGCATTCTGCAAGATTTCGGTTTGTAGAGAAAATAATTTAAACAAATCTTATATATTCAGAAAAACTTACAATATGCTGGTCAACGAAGCCAGGAATCACTACCATTGGCACTCCATGAAACGTGGATTCTTGAGTACTCAGCATGCCGCTATGGGTGACAAACAGAACTGTCTTGTTGTGTGCTAAGATGTCGTTTTGACTTAACCAGGGTTTGATCATCACATTGGAGGGTAGTGAAACTGGCAGTTTGTCAGACTCGAACTTATAAATAAAGTTGTAGTCGGGTAATTGTCTCATCGTCTCAACAATGACAGTAAGTCTCTCCAAGCCCAAAATTTCACTTTTCAAATTAGTGCCAAGTGAAAAAAGGATTGCTCCCTTCTTTCCCTTGTTCATAAATTCTTCAATGTCACTCGCGATTGGTTTTGGTTTGGTGATCTGCAGTCCACCGACTGGTATGATGTTGGGCGGCATTGGTTCGGCGATATTGATGGCTGGATCTGCGTTGATTAAGGTTAAGATCGTGCTTTGCTCAATATCACCCATGTACTTCATGTCCTTCCCCATAACTTTACGGGCAATTTTATCAATTTTTGGCAAGGTATAATATTGGTAGCCACTAAGGATATAATAGTTAGTGGTAATGCTGTCAAATTTTGGTATTTTTAAAACTTACATATCCTCAAGGGTGTAGATGAACATGTTGTAAAACCTTTTGAAGAAAGACATGCTAGGACCACAGCCTATTACATAATGGGGAACGTAGGCATGATGTTTATGCATGTAGTCCGAAGTAATTGCAGGTGTGAAAAAAGCCGTAACCGCAATCAATGGGGGATAATTAAATTGTGAAACTATTCCTAAAGCAGCGTTTCCTCCAATATGATCGTTTATAACAAGGTCCCACTTGAAATCTCTTGGGTAAGATAGTAGAATCTTGAAGCCCGTTGAAGCGACAAGGACTGATAAGAAATTACCATAAGGCGATGATTTTTATGGAATTATCATTACATACATTCAGATACCGTAGGACCAAACCGTAAGACCATCATTAATGTATTTACAGACCCCATTTTTGACATTTCTATAATATCAAAAACGCTTTCTGTACCATAAAGTTGCTCATAAACGCGATCCATGTGGAGGAAGTGGACATTTGGCGAACGTGATTTCTCGACATCGGTGGACAGGACAGTGACATTATGTCCTTTGTCAGCCAATTCGTAAATTAACACCTTGTGCCTTTGAGTAGAAGTTACAAAAACATTATTGCCGTATTTTAGTCACAAAAAAACAAATATTCACCAAACAAAGTGGCTTGGAGATGCCACGGGCATTATGTATAAGATGTTTCCACCCTCCACGGCCACAGATGCACTAAATGCAACTAGCAGCGCTGGCAAAAGCCATACTTTTGACAACATTCTGAAACGGAGCAGAAATTATGTAAGCGTTTTCAGAAAGAGTGTTCAAGCTCAACTGATTGCTGAGCCCAGAGAATCGTACGACTGACAAATTGATAATTTCTTACATCATTTGGCTATATAGTCGAGCTTTTCTTTTGAAAGAAATATGTCTCAGCTGCATTGAAAGTTGAAACCTTACGACTATGAGTAGAAAAATTAAAGTGTATATTCGCATCAGATGTGTGGATCTGGCTTTTTAGTCATTTATTTTAGAATTTATGAATGTTTTTAATCTTAATAAGTTCTACTAGAACAAAATAAGTAAGTATTTTTGACTTTATTGCTTAATACATATTATTCTTAAAATAAATAGTTTGGTATTAATTAACTCATTTTCCAATAGCAATAAAAACTATACTCAAACAGTCTTAATTTATTTTGGATTTTTTAGCCTTCTTTTTAGATTTACAACAACAAATCACAATCTTTACCAAGATAAGCACAGACAAGTTGATAAGCGTCGTCAAAACGAAAATAATATCGTAATTGTTGGCGGCGATAACTCCCATCCCAGCTGTAGGTAGCCTCAAATGATCTGGTTTTGGATTTCTTATCACATACTCAACCCACCAGATAGCGCGTTCCAACGCCGAATCTGGCTTATCTTGTAAGTTTATTGAACGAATTTTTGCCTTTTGGCGGTAACTTGGATTCTGTAGAACTTCCAGAATGGCTCCCTTCAAATCAGCTATTGTCATCGTATGCAGATCGACGCCAACCGCCACACCAGCCAGCTTAGATTGTCGTAGATTCTAAAAAATGCGTTTACTCATATCAGATTTTCGTTATTTTCTTCATAAATACTTACAATATGCTGATCGGCAAAGCATGGAATTCCCACCATTGGCACTCCATGCCATGTGGATTCTTGAGTACTCAGCATACCGCTGTGAGTGACAAACAGAGCTGTCTTGTTGTGCCCTAAGATGTCGTTTTGACTCAACCAGGGCTTGATCATTACATTTGAGGGTTGAAGAACCGGCAGCTTGTCAGACTCGAACTTCCAAATGAAGTTGTAGTCGGGAATTTGTCTCATCGTCTCAACAATTACTGTAAGTCTTTCCACACCCAAAGAGTCACTGCGCATATTAGTGCCAAGAGAGAAAAGAATTGCTCCTTTCTTGCCCTTGTTCATAAAATCTTCAATGTCACTTGCGACTGGTTTCGGTTTGGTGATCTGCAGTCCACCGACTGGTATGATGTTGGGCGGCATTGGTTCGGCGATACTGATTGCTGGATCTGCGTTGATTAAAGTTAAGATCGTGCTTTGCTCGATGTCACCCATGTACTTCATGTCCTTCCCCATGACTCCACGAGCTGCTTTATCCAACTTGGGCAACGTAAAGAAGTGATATATACTAATTATGATATAACAAATGGTTCAGATGAATTATGGAAAAATTTACCGCACGTTAAACTTACACTTCTTCTAATGTATAGATGAACATGTTGTAAATCCTTCGACAGAACGTCATGTCGGTACCACTGTCTATATACATATGGGGAATGTAGGCATAATGTTTGTGCACATAGTCAGACGTGCTTGCTGGTACGAAGAAAGCTGTTGCCGCAATCAAAGGAGGATAGTTAAAATGAGAGACTATTCCCAAAGAAGCTGATCCGCCAACATGATCGTTAATTACAATGTCCCATTTAAAGTTTCTTGGATAGGACAAAATCTTCTTGAAACCCGAAGAGGACAGCAGGGCTACAAAACAATTCGTTAGGAATACCATTTTTCTGGAATAGATGACACTTACTGTCGGATATTGTGGGAGAAAATGACGCGAACATCAATACACTTTCAATATCTGACATTTTCGTCATTTCTAAAATATCTATTTTCATTTCGTCACCATATATAAGCTCATATACACCATCCATATGTAGAAAATGGACATTTGGCGAACGTGATTTCTCGACATCGGTGGAAAGAACAGTGACATTATGTCCTTTGTCAGCCAATCCGTAAATTAACACCTTGTGCCTTTGAGTAGAAGTTACAAAAACATTAATGCCGTATTTTAGTCACAAAAACACAAATATTCACCAGACAAAGTGGCTTGGAGATGCCACGGGCATTATATACAAGATGTTTCCACCCTCCACGACCACAGATGCACTAAATGCAACTAGCAGCGCTGGCAAAAGCCATATTTTTGGTAGCATTTTGTGAGCTCTTGGAAATGATGTCTTAACGCGAAGAAAATTCACACTAAACTGATCGGCGAATGTCCAAGCTCGTTCTGTTCAGTTATGTTATCATTTGTAAACTGAAAAATTGATAACATAGTTACGTTAAAATGATACTTATTTTAATTTTCGTCGAGTCACGATTATTTTGCATGTTAAATGATCCAGATTTTTGGTTCTGGTTGGAGTGTCATTATCCATTTCACAATGTGAAGGCGACAAGGAATAATCTTTTAGTCCTGTAAAGGTTTTAAGCGACTAGTTTGATGCAGGGAACGACAGAATTTTTTCCAATATATTACTATACCTTAAAAATTCAAAATCATAAAGGACATTAGTCCTGTTACAGGACTAGCGATAGTTGGAACCGAGAATAACATTTAAAATAATGTTTTTATAATTTTTATTAAAATGGTATCTCTTTTATTTTTCAATGTATTTTAATAGATATTGTCAAATTGCCGGACAAGAATATTTGAAAATAAAAAGCTCACCTTTTGAAACAAAATAAAACTATTTTTTAAATAAAATTGAAAATTTAAGTTATTAAAAAAATGTTTCAAAATCAGACTGAATGATTTTGAAAAATGTGCCATATTAATTTAAGACTAACCACTAGCTTGTAGGAAATTGATTTAAATATGTATTTTTGTACAGAAGATTCTTAAACATATAACGGTTTTATTTTGAAAATAGTAGAAAAAAGTTAATCGACAAATCGATCAGTTTTTATTTGGCCATCACTGTTGGTTACCATAGAAACAAAGCCGCATACATTCGGCATTCCACTTTATTATTCCATTTACCTATACACCTGTCCGATTGTTATTTGTTGATTTCAGCAAAACTTTCAAAGATGTTTGTCTACTTAAGTAAAAAGGTAAATTTTTCCTCCAAAAAAAAAAAATATCCGAATTTAACTGATAATAATTAAAAACAGATCGCTATTCCCAACAATACTCGCCTCAACTGCATTTCATGGAACCGAGAGCAAGGATACATAGCAGTCGGTGGCGATGAAGGTCTTGTCAAAGTTCTGCGCCTCGAACAGGCGTCAGCATCCAATGTGGAGCAAAAGAAAGCTGGTCTAGCGGCGCCCAGCAATCTCTCCATGAATCAGACTCTCGAGGGGCACAAGGGAGCCGTGCAAGTGGTGACTTGGAACGAGTCACAACAAAAGTTGACGACATCAGACAAGGACGGCGTCATCATGGTGTGGATGATGTACAAGGGTTCATGGTACGAAGAGATGACTAACGATCGCAAAAAGTCAACGGTCAAGGGAATGGCGTGGACGGCTGATGGTCAAAAGATTTGCATTGTGTACGAGGATGGCGCCGTTATCGTTGGATCAGTGGATGGTAATCGGATTTGGGGCAAAGAGTTCAAGAATACGCCACTGACAAAGGTGCAGTGGAGTCCTGATGGGCGATTACTGTTGTTCAGTATTCGCAGCGGAGAATTACATTTGTATGATAATCAGGGCACGTTTGTGATGAAAGTGGGGGTGCATTGTGTGAATTTGGGACCATCACGAAGCATCAACGTTGTTGGCTTGTGCTGGTACCACGGAATTGTGTCGCACAATCGACCTGTTCTTGCCGTTTGCTATGAGACTGGCAAAATGCAGTTGATGCGAAACGAGAATGATGATGGTCAGTATTGGATTTTGATTTAATGCTTCCCTTTTGTAGAACTCCAATATTTGTTGCAGTTCCCATCATTGTTGATACTCGCATGGAAGCAGTAGACTGTCTGTGGAATCATGACGGTACTGTGTTGGCCATTTGTGGAGTTGCGGCTGGAGCTGATGCATTTAATCAGATAGCATTTTATAGCGCCTATGGAAACCATTTGCGTTCGTTAAAAATTCCAGGACGAGAGGTTACCGCACTCGCATGGGAAGGTCAATCTTTACGGATCGCCTTGGCGGTCGATTCATTCATTTACTTTGCCAATATACGACCGGATTATGTTTGGTGTTATTTTAACCGAACTGTGGCATTTCTTAGTCACGCCGACTTTAAAAAAGACGGCCAGACTATTTTCTTCTGGGATACCATTACTAATCAGAGCTACACAAAACTTGTGGATGTCGCTTTGGGTTTGGTTTCTAATGGTGTTGGAGATCACTGCTGTATTGCCGTTGAAAGCTTCAATGTGGCTGGCGTGACTGATCCCAATATTGTGATTGAGACCAATTCCAAAGAGAAGAAATACCAACTACTTGTCTGCAATTCAATTGGAACCACGGTCGATTGTAAGGAGATTTTTATCACTTATTATTTTGTTTAATTAATTTTCACATTTCAGCTAAATACATTGATTTGCGGCCCGAATTCCTTACAATGAACTCAACTTATGTTGTTGTGGCTTCGAAGAACCAGTTCATGCTCTGGCAGTACCATACTCCTAAGGTTTGTTAGGATTGAGTATCCAAATACTAATAAATGTTAAACAGCCATCCATTTTAAAAGGGGTCATCAAGTCTACATGGGGTTAAAGGAAGAAAGGACAAGAGATTCCACATCGATCACACTCCATCAGGCGTCACGGATGTGCTCAATGATTTAGATAAGAATGGATATGAGATGCCACTGAGCGATGCAGCGACATCCGATTCGATATGTTGTATCGCCATTTCCGAGAAGCTTCTTCTCATTGGCAGGGAGTCTGGAGCTATTCTAGAGTTTCTTTTGCCTCAAATTGCGTTGCGATTCCGCCACACTTTGATGAATCGGGCGTCAAAGATCTCTATAAACTGCAATTCAAGGTTTTTATTCTATTTCTATCAATGATTCAAGGACTTTACCATTATAATTTAAAAACAAAACAGTCGTGCCGCCATCATCGACAGCACTGGAATGCTGTTGACGATTGAACTAACTGACAACAGCAGTAAAGTGTCCCAAATGAGTAGCGGCCGAGGAATCGAACGCAAAGACGTCTGGGCGATGTGTTGGGCTAAAGATAATCCCCAATTGTTGGCTCTAATGGAGAAGACCCGAATGTACGTGATGCGTGGCACGGACCCGGAAGAACCAATTTCCTGTTCTGGTTATATTTGCTCGTTTGAAGACCTTGAAATCACCGGAGTTCTCCTGGACGACATTGTCAACAACGGTGCAACACCAAACAACAATGATCACATTCTGCAACTGCGTGTCAAATCCTTGCGTGACACTGAGGAGCTGCTGACACATGTGGGCGTCAAAGAAGCGAAGCAGTTCATTGAAGACAATCCACATCCACGCCTGTGGCGACTGTTAGCCGAGGCGTCGTTGCAGTCACTCGACTTGGAAACGGCTGAGGCAGCATTCGTCAGATGCACCAACTATCCAGGAATTCAGCTAATCAAACGTTTGAAGTCGATGCAGAGTGAGAGTCTGCAAAAGGCGGAGGTGGCCGCTTTCTTTGGACACTTTGAAGAAGCTGAGAGACTCTATATTGACGCTGACCGAAGGGATTTGGCTATAAATTTGCGTGAGACACTTTGTGACTGGTTCCGCACTGTTCAGCTGTATCGCATGGGTCCTGGCACATCAGATCAGCAGATGGAGTGCGCATGGCGTGAGATTGGAAACCATTTCGCAAATTTACGTTCGTGGGAAAGTGCCAAAGAGTATTATGAGAAGGCGCATCATATAGAAGGCTTGATGGAAGCATTATACCATCTGGAGCAGTATGACGCACTGGAGGGATGCATTGCTAAACTGCCCGATAAGAGTCCGCTGCTTTTGAAACTGGGCCAAATGCTTGCATCTGTCGGCATGTGCAATCAATCGGTGCAGGCGTATCTGAAGGTGGGCGACGTCAAGTCGGCGGTGAACACATGCGTGCAGCTGCGTCAGTGGGGCACTGCAGTCGAGTTGGCGCAAAAGTATAAAATGCCACAGATTGGCGCACTGTTAGGCAAACATGCCGCTCATTTGCTTCAAGAGAAGCGTTTACCCGAAGCTATTGAGTTGCAACGCAAGGCTGGACGTTTCATGGATGCGGCTCGTTTGATGACCAAACTGGCAGAGGGGGAAATCGAGAAGAAGTCCGACTTGTTGCGCATCAAAAAGATTTTCATTCTTGCCGGCTTGTTGATTGAAAGTCATCTCAAGATGCAAATTGAACTGAGTGGTGACTCAAGATCAAACGTCTTGGCGGCTTTGGGATCTGAGGATTCGGCGTTGATTGATCACATTTGGCATGGCGCTGAAGCGTTTCATTTTATGCTGCTAGCACAACGACAACTGAGATCGGGCCTGATGCACAGCGCTGTCTTGACGTGTCTACGACTTAGGGAGTACGAGGATGTGCTAGACGTTGAGGATATCTACAATCTGTTGGCATTGGCAAGTTGCGCTGATCGCTCATTTGGGACGTGCTCAAAGGCCTTTATCAAGCTCGAGTCGTTGGAGGGCATTTCTGAAAAGAAGCGACTCGAGTACGAGGAATTGGCTGTCAGCATTTTCTCTAAACATGAGCCGAAAGACGTGCGAGTGGAGCGAATTGATTGCATAACATGTGAGGCGCTAGTATCTGATTGGAGTGCCTCGTGCAATAATTGTGGCACCCATTTTCCGGTTTGCATTGCCACTGGAAAATCTCTGATGAATCCCACCAACGCTTGGCAGTGTAAACAATGTCATCATTGCGCTAGTCCAATAGAGATCGCCAATAAGCGTACTTGTCCTTTGTGTCATGCATTTATTGATCAGAAAGTCATCGAAATTTAATTGAATTGTTGGATCTTATTTAATGGAGGAATAAATTTTTAAAATTGCCGCTCTAAACCAATCGATTTAATGCAACAAGTGTCAGAATTGGCTGCGTGCTCAAACAGCAGTGAGCTGTCATGAAGCTCACATTTTATTCTGCAGCGTTTTTCCTTGCTCAAATTCTTCATTTATATGTTATATTCTTATCTTTCTAAATAGACCGTAAAGATTCCTATCTTAAAACTGCTAACAGACAGTTCTCGAGTTGTTTATTTGTGGTAACTTCCTAAAAATGCCAGTGAAAGCAAAAATCGGACCATCAATCCTAAATGCTGATCTCTCAGATCTGTACGCCGAATCCGAACGACTCCTCGCTAATGGGGCTGATTACCTGCATTTGGACGTGATGGACGGCCACTTTGTGCCTAACCTGACATTTGGTCATCCAGTTGTGAAATGTTTGCGTTCAAAGATTAAAGACACATTTTTCGAGACTCACATGATGGTAGCCAACCCCGATAAATGGATTGAACCGATGGCTGATGCCGGTGTAAATCTGTACACTTTCCATGTGGAGGCTGTTGCAGATGAAGAGGTGCCTGAAATTTGTCGACAAATCAAAGAAGCCGGTATGCAAGTGGGAGTTGGTCTTAAGCCGGGCACTAATGTTGAAGTTGTTAAGAATTACATTCAACATGCCGACGTTGTGTTGATTATGACTGTAGAACCGGGGTTTGGTGGACAGTCTTTCATGTCGGAAATGATGCCAAAGGTGGTGTGGTTAAGGAAACATTATCCTGAATTAGATATTGAAGTGGATGGAGGCGTTGGACCCAGTACCATTGATTTGTGCGCAAAAGTTAGTTGTTTTTTACTTTTGAAAAAATAAACATTTTTTGGTTAAACATTATCTTTAAAGGCTGGTGCTAACATGATCGTGTCTGGCTCTGCGATTATCAAGGCGCAAAATCAGAAGGAGGTCATTTGCTCAATGCGTGATTCAGTGCAGAATGCCATTGACGGAAAATAATGTTTTTATTTAATGAATTAAGAAATTGGAGTTTTGTATTTTTTGTTACTGAAAATATATTTGAATTTAATTGGTCGGGACGTCTGAAGTTTCCTTATCATCTCACCAGTCTTCAATCAATAATAAAATAAATAAATAACAATTGAAATTATATTTACATCACAATCGATCAATGTAATTAAAAACATTTTGCAATTAATTTAAATTTTTCTTTTTATAACATGAACCACTACAACAGCACTAAACACATCACAATCACTCGTTCTTTAACTTGATCCAGTTGATTTTTGTATTCTTGATAAAGTCTTCGCGCGCTAGTCCATCCAGAAGAAGCACTTGCTTGCGAACGTACTTCACCAGCTGTTCGATTAACTCAAAATCGTTACACTTTCGCTCCAGGAAGCGTCGCCATAACGCACCCGCCAAAATCTTATCATCCGACATGATACCTTCATCATAGGTAATCAACGCCGCTTGAAATTGCTGTGACAACACCTGAATTTGATGTCTTGTACCAGACGGATTGTTAGCACCAAGCTTCTTTGCTCTTGTATTAACATCCGCCCACATGGCCTCAACTATGCAATTGCGCAAAAAGCGCCCATCTTCGCCGGTCTCTGAACCTTCAGCCATTGAACGTACCAGTAACATCCAAACGTGCAGCTCTGTCACCAGGAACCATGAATTAAAAGTATTGGGCAGGTTGAATTTATTGAAAATTTCGTAGTAATCGATTTGATCAGCCACAGATTCGTACAGACGGTAGCTGCTGACGCGAAGACGCTGCAGAATTAAGGGGAATTTATGTTGTTTCAATGAACGAAAATTATGAAATTACTCACTGCACGAGAATTCTCCACCCAACCAACTTTCCGCATCATCTTCTTTAGCATACCGGGCTCCTCCTCTTCGGCTTTGGTGGGAACTGTTGTTGTCGAGAACCATGTCTGTCGCAGCGAGACTGTCGGTAGCAATATCCGCTGAACTGACCTAGTTAAGACGGTGTTTGTCGATTTGAGCGGGCATTGTTGTACCAACTGAAAAGGATTATTGAAACTATAAAGTAAAGTATTTTGAGGTTATGGAGAAAATTATGTAAACAGAAGTTTTGTTGTGAATTATCAAGTTTTCTACTTACAATTGGTATTGTTTTGCGAAAAATATTCATTTTCTCAACACGATGAAGGAGTTTTAAGTGATTCTAACTAATGACTTTATTCAATTAAATAGTCAAAACTTTAATGTCGACACAGAAATCTTCACCCTACAGCTCATTTTTATTTTATTTTATGATTAAATGAAACATATATATATATAGAGTAATATTCTTCAAACTTGCATGTTGCCAGTTTTCCTTAGGAGATCTTTAGCTTTTACATTAAATTTATAAATCCAAAAAAAATATGTTGCTAATTAATTAATTCCATCCATAAATTTAAGTATGGATCAAAAATTATATATACATTTTTTGTTCAGTTTTGCATGGAAATCATATTTGGAGGGTTGTTGCTAAAAAGTAATTTATTACAAGAAATAACAGCTGTATATGTGACAGCTATATCCTAT
>JANSTS010009814.1:106673-120255 GCA_026546915.1 Sylvicola fuscatus
AATGTTATTGTTCTGTGCACGTGTTGAAATTCGCTTATATTCTAAGTTTTTTTTTGGCGATTTAAGTTTATTTAAATATTGATATATTGAGTTCTAATTCCAAAAAAATGACAGACGTCCTGACACTGTGTTCTGCATTTCTGAGACGCGGCGCGGAGCCGGCAGCCAAACAATGCAGCCTGAACACCATCGAAGAGTACATAAAAAATACAAAACTACGCCCAATTCTTCTAGCCGAAAAGGAAATACTAAAGAAAGTATGTCCAATGACGATAGATGATTCTGAAGAGGTTGCCAAAGACGCTTTGATCTGTCTAATAAACTTAACAGACGATGAGACCGGAGCCAAAGCTGTTTGGGACTGCAATGATTCATCAGAGGTATTTCAACATCTTACCAATTATCCATAATGAATTTTTTATTTATTTGTTTATAGTTTGAGTTAGTAAAGTTGGGAGTTCAGAACATCCTAAATGAAACCTGCCCAGTTGCCGATGAGTGGACGATGCTGTTGAATAATCTGACCCACTACGAGTTCATGGTGGACAGCATAGTTGACAAAATGCAAAATGCTGTGCCCCAGGCTTTGGAGAAGCTAGTAAATGCGTTTACCAGAAACCAATTTAACAAACGTGGTGCCAATTTAAACTTTTTAGGTAATTTCTGATAGGATTTTGTTCATAAGATAATTTTAAATTGTTTTGATTTTTAATGAATAGCCACAATTTTCTGCAACATAACTGTTTGTAACGTTGGGCGGCAGTTTTTCAGTGACCATAACAACGGCGTCATTCAGCGACTGTTAACGTTTGTTCAGCATGAAAACATTGTTCGACGTCGTGGCGTTATAAGCATCATGAGGAATGTCTGTTTTGATACTGGCAATCATTCATGGCTTCTCAGCGAGGCGGTAGATCTGTTACCCGCTCTGTTGTTACCGTTGGCTGGCCCAGAAACGTTTGACGAAGAAGATAATGATAAATTTCCGATTGAGTTGCAAGTAACTATAAATTTTTCAAAAATTTCTTGACTTTTTGTATTGATTTTGCTCAATTTTTTAAGTATTTGGAAGCTGATAAGCAACGTGAAGCTATTCCAGAGTTGCGACGCCTTTTACTGGAAGCTTTGATTCAATTGTGCGTGACAAAAGCTGGACGAATTCACTTACGCCAAAAGGGAACGTACGAGATTATGCGAGAGTATCACAAGTGGGAGGGGAAAAATTGTGAAACAACACTAAAGATCTGTGAAGATCTTGTGGATGTTTTGATCCGCACTGAAGATGAAATTGGATATGACAACTTGAAAGATGTCGAAATTCCTGAGGATGCAATCGAAAAAATAGAGCAAATGAATAAACAATAAAACATATATTTTGTATGAATCCTGAATGTATTTAAAACTCAAACGGATTTCTTTCTTTTTTGATGCTTGCCTCGAGACGTCGCAAAAACTCCTCAAAGACCAGCACTCCTTTAAACATGCTAGTCTTTTTGTGATCCTGGAAAAAATGAAAGCAATTAAACGGTTGTTTTAAAAGTGCTTCGATTAAATTACCTTAATCTTGGATTTGTCCTCCTTGCCAGCGTCTTCCTGTGAGGAATTTTTTTCATCAAAGGCATTAATTTCCTGAACAAGTAGCCTAAAAAGAAATAAGAAAATCAATTATATTTTAAGATATTTAAGTCATAAAGACATATTAACTCACATTATTGTTGGAACACTGGTGGGATCAAATTTGGAAGCCGCGTTAGGATTGAACGGCACACAAACCTTGCCAGTCTTCGGATGGATACAAAATGGAGATTTCAGCAAATGGTTAAATCCCTTGGTTACATTAACGTCAAGTCTGGGATATGTCAACGCCAACTGAACCTCCTCTACAATATTCTTAGTCTTCTTCTGTAAATTACCATGAACTTTCATCGAGTAAAAATGTTTAACGAAAGTCTTCCAAATCGCCTTTGAATCTCCTGGTGTTGCATTCAATTTGGGCGCCAGATCCTTGCGAACTGCCTCATCGGGGACCATTAGCAACAAATTGGCCACTCCCTGCTCCGTGCCAAACAGATTTTGATCAACAAGTATAATTTCCTCAAACATCGGCTCAATGATTTGCAGCGCTCTTTTGACACTGTGATGGTATCGTTCAGTAAGTGACACTTTTGAGACGGTGCCCTCGCCACCGCTGACCACCAGCGATAAATATTCAGCCACTGCAGTACGACCCCTACTGTCAAGAATACGTGCCGTTTTGTCGCACACCCAACAATGAATGCCACGACGACCACTGAACACCCAGAGGATATTCTCAAATCCAAAGTCCTCGCGTAGCGCCGCGTCCAGCACCTTGCATGCGATCGTCATGAATTTCCAGCACTTCAGACAGACATCGGCGCCTTTGCAGCATGTTCTCACTGGATCGTAGTCAGTCATGTCGATGTCAAATACTAATTCACGTTGGACTGGTTCGATGCTCATGACAAAGCGATGGTCCTTCGGTCGAAAGTTCATTATTGGGCCTATGTCAATTTTTTGTGGATTTTTGGCGTAAATTTCTTTCTCTAGATCCGGTTGTAGATCGAAGGATAAGTACCGAATGTAGACGTCGCCTTGTAGTGTGAATGAGAATTCACGGTTACGAAAATCAGACGAGGCTCCTATAAATTTGGATTTGGTTAATTTTGTGGTAACTATTGGATGCAAAATCTCTTACTTTCTCCATAAGACAGCCAACGGTAAAATGGTTTATGTGGAAATAAACGTTTGTAATACAATGGAAGAAGATCTGGAAGTATATCCGGGCTGTATTCCTCTTGTGGTTTGGATGACATCGTTTGTGTTATATTAAGGCGTATCAAAATTATTTTTAAAAATCTGCGAATTAAAATGAAAACAACTTAAATTGGCGGGAAGGCAAACAAATTTCTGTTGAGCAACTGACAGACGTCATTTTAAAAATCGTGCTATAAAATTTTGAGTTTGCGCCGCTGTCAAATGGTTGTCATAATAATAAATGATTGCATTTGTCAGTCGAATATTTATGTTCAATAAATTTTTGAGTAAATTGCATTAAATTGAATATAAAAAAACGCAACATAAACATAACAAAATGGAGTTAAATTGCTTTTGAGTATAACAATCAATATAGGTATTTTTGAAATTCACAAAAACAATCCATAAGGATCATCTAACAGTTTTTTTTTTACTTTTTAGCTTCTGCAAATTTACTCGCGAGCAAAGTGCATTGGAGCCAAAATGTATTGCCTCCAGTGTTTGATTCCGGTGCTGTTAATACCCAAACCGACGAATCCGGCGCTCATGCAAACACACGTCATGTTCATCGTGCTGTACTTGATTGGATTCTTCCTGGAGCGAAAGCCGTGCAAAGTATGCAGTATGGTGTTTCTGACAGCTGTGTTCCTCATTTGCTATTCCGGTGTCGGTAACTGTTTGTTCTGGGGTAACTGTACTGGACACCTTTGTGAAAACGGTTAATTCTATCGCCAATTGTGCAGTCTAGATTGTTGCTTAATTTATATTTTGTTATAATCTTTAAAAGTCACCTGTTTCTGATAATTAATTGCTTCGAATTTGCGAGAGAAAGAACTGAAGGACACCAACAATTCAATTGGCACCAATTTTCGTGGGTTGCGCTGCCTTAATGCATCGACATTAGCACGTTTTTTGTAAATATAAAAACTACTATAAGTTTGATAATGTTTAATGATTATCTTAGGATTTGGTTAGACACCTAAATCAAAAGATAGTCTGTGATTGCTGAATTTTTCTTCTTATTTATATAAATTTCTTATCTTCTAACTATTATTCAAAGTTTAGCTAAATTCTCTACTTTCATTTCCAACAATGGATTTGCAATTATTATATCAATTCTGACCAAAGAGATTATTAATTATAAGATCTTGCATACAAAAAAGATCCTTTCGTAAAATTAACGGTAAAGATCTCTCAGATTGAATCGAACGCCAAATGTTTGAATTGTTATATTTTTGTGTGATTTTGAGTTTGGGGCCTCCTGATACCTGGCTTCCAGAAATGCCTTTTCAATTTGATCAACAAATTATTGACAATGGCAAATTGGTTGAAGGTTGTGTTTTATAATCAATTTAAAAACGTCATTTGTTATTAAATGTACGTTCTATTGCTGCTCAACTCAGAATAAGTCACCATTTTGTCTTAAAATTTAAACCAATGTTAAAACACCATTTAATTGAAAGTTTTTTTTTGTTAAAAATGATGTTAGTGGTTTCATTATTGAATGAGTGACAAGCGGGCAGCAGCTGATTGAAGCCAATGCAGGTGGCTGCTTAATTATTAATTAAATTGCCGTTTGTAGAGAGTCAATTTAGATTTTAATTATTCAAAATTTTAATTATAAGCCAAACTGAGTTATGGTATTTGTATATGTTAATTAAATACTTTTAGATATAATTAAATTTCGGTGACGGAGAATAATTGTTAGAGACCCATGTTATTCCTAATTGTAAAATACTTTTTGAGATCGAAAATAGACGAATTATAATGTAGAATATTTAATTATTATTATTATTTTATTTTATGTCATTCAGCAATTCGCTTGGATCGTTTTCAGATAATCAACATTAACTAAGCTAACAGACACATTTTTAAAATTAGTTGCAGCGTACAAAATTTTGACAAAATATATAAATTTGTCGATTTTCAGCCGCTGAATATCCGATTGTACTTACCGGTCACATTTTGATCATCTAATAAAATTATACATCCTTTTTTAATTTTAAAAGGATCACTCAAATTGGGTCGCATATTTCAACTGTGCTTAGCCATGCACACTCTGAAAGATTTTACTCTGGAACAAAGAAAGCATCATCTTAGGAAAATTCCTCTCAATGATTTAATTAAATTAAACCTGAACAATTAAAGAAAATGCGACATTTTGGGCCCAATACAATAATAAAATAAAGGTAAATACTTTTATTCACATCGTTAAAAATCTACAATAAAATATGTCGATTGTGTTTTGTATTTAGGTGTTATTAACACATTTAACTCTTATGTCTTAACAATTTGTTTTGGAAATGATCACAATTTGAGATAGGAAAATAACAAGAGAAAAACTTGAATTAAAATACAAATATTTTGTTTAAATTTCATTTTAAAAACAGATTCTTTTCTTAAGTAATTCTTTAAAATGTCTTATAAGAAAAAGCACATAAATATAGAGTTTCTCTGTTTAGGTGAGAAGGACGTGGGAAAGGTTCTTGTTTCTTCTTTTTTCTTTTGTAAAGTTAACTGCACACTACACAGCAATCTTGCTCTCTTCACACATCTCACTGCTTAGCTGCGAACTGACCTAGGTTGAACGTCTACAAGAAGAAAATAATTAAGACAATTTCGTTGGATTTAATGGGTTGAAAGTAAGAACTTACAGTGTGGTCGCTCAGATTCCGCAGCCTCTTGTGGCACAGTGTGTTCCATCATTGGCACTGGAATGTTGACAGGATCGAAGAGGCTTCGGCCCATTCCAATTCGCAGCATTTGTGGAACTGGCATCTGTTCGGCACGTGGCTGTGGCTGCTCTGGACGTGGTGGTTGCATCTCGACATGCTGCTGCTCTTCTGGCATCTCTTGTGCCTTTTGTGGCGCCATTGTGGTCTTGGCATCATTTTGCTCCTCGGATGAATCATCTTCATCGCCGCTTTCATCTGATCCGCTCTCTTCCTCGGCAAGCTGCTGCAACTCCTGTTGGATGCGTTCCTCAGCCATACGCTGGATATTCTTCAGATCATCGGTAGTAATTCCGGCACGTTGCAGAGCTACAGCCAAAGGAATACGCTGTACTTGAACATTTTGCAATGGCAAGTCGCGCAGGGTGATTGGCATTGGGCCGTCACGATTACCACCCAGAATTGGAGTCTCTCGTTGTGGTCCGTTTGGCATGAGCATGTCACGCATTTGTGTGGATAGTCCTTCGCGTGCGAGTCCCTGTTGCATTTGCATCAAAACTTCACGAGCCTGGAAGGGAATGGGCCCGTCACGTGGTGGTCCTTGGATGTGGATCTCGCGCATTTGTGGTGGCATATTTTGGGCGGCTTCGCGTGCCTGGTTGGCCTGCATTTGCATCTCACGGATCTGTGGTGGAATTTGATTTGGATGGAGTGGGCCGTGCATGCGCATCTCACGAATTTCCATGGGCATTTGGTTGTCGTTGATTGGTGTCTGTTGCATCTGACGGAATTGCATTGGCATTGGCTGTTCGGCACGTTGTCCCAACATTTCACGGATTTGGAATGGCAATTCTCTGAATTGGGCTGGCATTGGAAGGCGTTGTAAGTGGATGCGGATTTCCGGTTGTTCTGGACGTGGCGCTTGCATCATTTGGGCGGGAACTGGTGGACGCTGTGGCAGCATTTGTTGCATCTGTTGGACCATTGAGCGTGGTGGCATCATTTGCTGGGGCATATGAGTCAATGGAACCTGGTTGGGTTGGGCACCGAATGGAATTGGCATCTGGTGCAGTGGGATCAGAATTGGACGCATTTGCTCGACTTCATTTTCTTCAGAGGCGTGTTTCTCATCGGCGCCACTTTCGCAGAACACTTGAATCTTCTCGCCGGTAACCTTCTGTTTCTTGGGCTCGGTGGTCAGGTTAACGCCGAATGGAAGTTGCACGTTCTTGGCTTCGGTGTCGACAATTTCTTCGGCGCGACGACGCTCGACGACGCAGTTCATCTTTGACTTTTTGTGTTCTGGCTGATTTTCCATGAAGGTGCCAGCCAAATCGCCCAAGATCAACTCTAATGGCAATTTGATGTGCACGCGATTCATTTCTTCGGCTTCATCGCTTTCGGAGAATGATGAGTCGGTGTCAGATTCCGACTTCGAGGCCGTCTTTTTGGTGGATTCCTTCTCTGATGTTTGTACATCATTGTCATTGGCGCGGGATTGAAGGGCTTCAGCTCTTGGAATCTCCTAAATTATTGGAAATATAAAAAGTTTGAATTAGCAAGCGATTAATGTGATGGATGATTTATGATGAGACATGATTTTACAACATAATTGCTTTCTCTTTGCCGTTGGCGGAGTCGCTCCCTCCATTTCGAGCATTTGGATTGCGAGCTCCAACCAGTTAGGAGTAATTTTTCTTTACTTAGGATTGTTGGCAAAAGTGAAAGTATAAATTTGTATTGTCGACGTGCGTGCCCATAACTCCTATATGAAGTTCGCTGTCGATTCATAGCAACGTGGCAGATAGTTATTTCAGATAAAAATAGAGATAAAATCAATTGTTTTATTTGTTTTGCGTCGCTGATACATATTTGCATCCAAGTCTTACCCAATGAGGTGTGTCGTTCGACAGATCAACATTTTAAGTCACTCCTATGTTTTCTGAATGCAAATTTATTTCACCAACTGTTTGCTCTTGAAAAACTCAACATAAATTATTTAAAAAAAAAACAACGTTTTTATCAACTTCCGTCTATCGACGACGCGGTAAATGAAGCGCGACGGCCACTTGTCATCGTTACGGTAAAGTGGCCAAATTTCTCCGCAAAATGTAATTTTTCTCTTTTTAATTGCTTGTCATTATAATTGTCGTTTTTTAGCAAACTAGCCACTTAAACATGGCAATTTTGTACGTTAAGCTTCTCCATTTTGAGTCACAATAATTGTGGAATAATTTGTGGTAAATTTCCTCAGAAATACTTTCTCCCTGATGATTTTAAAAATGTGTTTCTGAATTGAGACAAATTGTCGTCGTTTGAGGTTCAAAATTATTAAAATTTAGCAAGTTTTAATAGGAATTTATGTGCAACGATAATTACATCCAATTGTTGTTCACAATTTGTCGTAAGAGTTATTTTCTTGAAAATGGTGAAATAAGGCAAGTAGGTTCAAAAATGTACCATAAATGTGTCAATTATTAACACGTCTCATATACGTGTCTCTAGCGATCTGAGAAGACGAATTAGAAACGAAACAACATGAGATTTTCATTACCTATCTTTCAAATACTTGGAATTGACTTAAGATTTTGCATAATTAATGAAATATATTTTGAAGTAGTAAATAATATCAATAAGAAATTTGTATGTAAAATTGCATTTTGTTTTAGTAACTAAATATTTTCTTCTGATTACTTTGAAAAAAAATTGTTTGGTTGCCTTTGTTCTTTTAATTTCTATTAAATACTCATTTTTAACATTTCTTTTACACACAACACGCTAAATTTCTTCAACAATTCAACTTAAAGAAAATGCGGAAGTTAATTTATTTTTGAAGCCGACGATTAGAATACAAAAAGAAACAAGCCAAATGCATTTGTTTCCTTGCAAGCGTTGAAATAAATTCCAAAGTGAAAGACTGCAACGCCCGGTAGGAGACGAAAATAAACGTTTTGCGCTTGAATGATTTAAGATCTCTGGTGCATTGATGTATGTCGCTATTCATACGAATTGGTAAGGTGATTACTTAATTCACAACGCTTTCTAATATTTGTCCTCGAATTACCAATGTTATATTTATCAAAAATGCAAAAATTTCTGTATACCAATTGAATTGCAATTGCAACTAATATTTCAGTTAACGTGTATGCCATTAAAGTTTCATCTTAATCTGACAATTGGAAATCTTTAAAGTTAAAACAATTAAATGATGTTATCTCACCACAGTTGAGAAATATTCTCGAAACGATCATGCGGTAAATGCAAATCAATTGCAGATTAATATGCAGTTTTTATTTTTTACTATTTAATTGCTGTGCTAATTGTTTATGCAATCTTCAACAGAGAAGCCGAGGGGTTTCCTAATTGTTGAATTTTAAGGAAGGTCTTAAAGCATTAAAACCGCTTTAATTGTATATTTTACCTTGACTTGTTTCCCCAAAATATTCTGCCTTTGTTTAAATACAAATGTTAAGGAAAAATATATTTTAAAATATCGTTGATTGTTGGTGTGACGCTAATGTGAAGTACACGTTGCCAAAATGAATGACATAGACAGGCAAGATAATTCTCAATTGGTCGTTAATTTGAACGACTTATTTGTCAGACGTATTTTGAACACTCAAAAAGCGAGTGAAACAAGTTAACACTTGAAAAGCTGTACGTCTTTTACTTTGAGTCTATTTATATGAAAAGCTGTCGGCTGTATCTTGCGATGAAGCTGACTACAGAGTACACAAAGTCTCGAAAATAAACGTAATACTCAAAATGATTGTGTAACCTGCTCATGCGCGGAAAAGTGGGAAAGCTGCTTTGCCGTTTTACCAAAAGAGTATTAAAATTATGTAATTCTCATGAGTTAAGCATCATTTTATGCATTACCACTAAACAACAAATATCGTATCTGAAGTTTTTACAAACAATAAAACGACAGTCGTTTCTTAAAATTCTGATTATGTTTATTTTTTAATTTTCGTCACTGAAAAAAAATAATCTCTATAATTATTTTCTTTGCATCGTCGTCTAAGAATAACCTCTCAATGACTTTATATACAAATCATTTGCGAAATAATTAATTTACAGAAATCATTTACGTTTTATTTCTCAAATGATTGGTCACGCAAGTGAATTTTCTTCTTCTTCTTCTTCTTCTTCGCGTTGTTGTGGTTTTATTTTCTTTTTTTCAGCATGGTAGCATAGACAAGGTATGGTTTCATCAGAGAGTTCAGTGAAGCACAACAAAATATGGATGCTGTCCAAATATGCTGGTAGGACGTTGATCTTTGAACGTTTGGATTTCTTTTCTTCTTGGTAAAATGCATAATACTTGTTTTGGTCATTTTTTTATGTCATGAGTAACTTGCGGTTTCACCATGAAATTCTGGTTTATTTGTGCCCTCACATTATAACGGTTAAAAGCAATCAAGATATCAAAGAAATAACAATATTATCTTTAAAAACAAAAGACGATAGACAAGATGTTTAAAGAAATAAAAATTTATTTTCGTAAAAATGAAGCAGATAAATTTAACTTGATAATGTCATGCAAACTAAAAGCTCAGTGACAATGGAAATTTGACTTTTTAAAAGACGCATTATCACCACTCTACCTTGCCGCTGTCCATTAGAAACCATTTTATCTCCTCCATTCTCACGTATGTAATCTATCCGCGGAATAACATTTTAAAAGTAATCTCAAGCCAAACAAAAAACGAAACAATATGCAATTTACATTTGCAACAGCGACTTTAATGACCTCAAGTCTGAGTGCGTCTGACGATTGTGGCGGCAGTGAAAGTTTTTCCATCAATTTCTCCCATAAACAATGTGCTCGCATTTTCCAAACAAACACGAAAAACATTACACACGATACTTGCGATTGTCTTTACGCCAGTAAAGTAATGGAAAGATTTCTGCATGTCGTTGTTACTTTGAGTGTGCACGCGATTGCATTTGAGTGTCATCAGTTGACAGCTGACAACGCGGCGCAGCGCGGCGCGGCGCCACTTGGGATTTATTATGCATAAAGAAATCACAAGATGAAACGCCACACATAAAATTGAACATTCACATTTTAATGATTAGAAAATGTATCTGGAAATCTGAATGGTTAGGCGGGCAGGCGGCTAAATGTACTTTGTAATATGAATTTTTGTTTGGCTATGTGGCTTGAAGATTGGCTTTTCTGTCGTTATGTTGATCTTCTACAGCTCTTTAAAAAGTTTCAAGTGTTGAACTGAATTGGGGCCAACGAACTTCTTTGTTTTGCATCTTAAGTCGCAACTTACGTATATACTTTTTTATGTTCAAAGAGAAAGGTTTGAGTTATGTCGGTTGCAAATCTTTAGTGTACTTGATAAATGATTTTCTTCGCAAATTTTATGATTTAACATTTTTGTAAAGAATTTTAATGAAGCTTTTATAATTTAAACAAACAAAAATTGTAGTTATGATTATTAAAAAAAAGTAATTGTTAAGAAATGTTTGTATTTAAATTATTTAAAATGTCATTCAACAAAAAAGTGAGTCAAAAATCGTCACACTTATTTAAATTAGGAGGTATAAAAGCTTGACAAAATTCTCATTTCTTTCTAATTCAACAACAAAAGTCCCCAATTTAATTAATTTAACACTGATGTGCAAAAATAAACAAAAAATATTTCTTACATTGACAAACAGAAATGACTCACAGCGAACTCGCGATACTCAAATTTCAAAAAAGAAAAAACAACAACAACAAATGGTGCCAATTTGTGCCAACCACAATATTAAAAACTGCTGCATCAGTGGACTTTCCACACGACAAAATACCAGCATGCAAGTCTATCACATTATAAACAATTCAAAACTTAAGATTCTATTAGTTTTCAAT
Source organism: Sylvicola fuscatus (assembly GCA_026546915.1). Classification (NCBI taxonomy): domain Eukaryota; kingdom Metazoa; phylum Arthropoda; class Insecta; order Diptera; family Anisopodidae; genus Sylvicola; species Sylvicola fuscatus. The sequence goes on from JANSTS010009814.1 coordinate 117,990, forward strand.
CTAAAGGAAGAGAAAAAAAAGGTAAAAAAAAACACCTCCTTATTGTTTATCGTTATACGCTCATTGAATGGATTTAGTGTGAAGGTGACCGAAGCGATCGTTTCTTTGCGGTCGGCTGGTTGTTTTTAGTCGAAGAAGCGCTTAGAACGGCTAAGTCATTGGCATTACTTTAGTCCATTACAAGACAAACAATTTCCGACAGTAGAAAAAGAGAAAGGAAGCCGGCCAGTGAGAAGTGCACAGCCGTGAATTTTAAATGTGACTTTACCATAAATTATATTTGAGATATGAGACTTACGCAGATGAATAATAAATGTTCGTCGAATCGAGCTTTTCTTAGCGTGACTGCGACTTTCTTGAAGCAAGTTTCGTCAATTTTGAATGCTTAAAAATTAAGAAACTCACTAAAAATTTAAGTAAATATTATTGTTTGACAACCTCTGTAGGATTAAATATCGCGTAAGTTTATTACAGTTTTGGACGGTGAAGATTTATTCAAACTTTAACGCACGTATTTGATCAATATGTAAGACAACTGCGCAAAATGTTCAAGAAAGATCGTTGAAGATAGCCGTTGCGCCTGTAGGCATAAATAATTCAATAAATCAACAGAAAAGCGTTGCGGGAATTCCCATTTCAGAACTAACGAACAATTATCTTGCACTAAAATACTTGAGAAAAAAAAACAGCATCAAAGATTGCTTGAGTAATTCTAAGTAATTCCGTGCCAAGGTGACCTCTTCAGCGAACTGTCTCAACTCTCAAAAACGTAGCACGAAGCCGACACGAATATACCAAACTTAAGCTTCGAATTGCGCACGAATCGCGACTGGATTCGATACCTTGACGGTGTGCTTAAGACCGAGCGCAAAAAAAACTGTGCTACACAGAAATGGTAAGAAAATAAAAACGAATTCGAGCAAACAGAATTTTATAATGAATTGTAAATTCAAGGTGATGGAAAATTATGGGATAAATTTGCTTGCGTGATACAGCAACATATAAGAACTACTCACTGGCACGCTGTGCATTCAATTATCGCACAGCGCGCGCCATATTTTGCGCAATTGCACTAAATACCGCAAGAGATGAACGAATCGCAGAAAAAAAAAACAGCACTTTCGGTATTGTCACATGCGAGTGCGAATTGTAAGAAATTGTAACGGCAAAAATAAAGCGTCTTGATCTTATTTATGAAATGAAAACAACAAAAAAAAAAACACCTTAAACATTTGTGTTAGGAGTGTAGATGATGTGCTTAGCATTATTCATTCGGTGCGAGTGGATGTAATTAATGACATCCCCATTACGGATGAGAACAATGAAGCGCTGCAATTAAGCTCAGTCATTAGCGCAATTTTTGCAGCATCGAACAAACTGTGGCGGTTCTTAATGGCTAATGGTACCGGCCTGTACCAGTCGCACGTTGATCGGGCTAGTTAGTCAGGCAAATGGGTTCACTAAATTGCTTAAAGTTTGGACCAATTAGCGATAATATGTTGATGGTTTGGCGAGCTAAATGATTTGACCTTGAACGAAAACGACTTACCTGTTGGAGTGTTTCGAGCATCAATTCCTTTTCGAGGACAGAGTCCAGAGCATGCATTTGGTCACATGATGCACGTGCTTGCATGTATGTTGACGCCAAAATGAAGGAGCCAATGATGAAGGAGGCGGCAACTACTGTCACGGCGATAATCTTGGCGATTTTCACCGAGTTGGAGTGATGCTTGTACGCCTGCAAAAGTATGTTAAAGAAAAATTTGTGATTACAGAAATTATGCAACGGACTGGAAATGTACAATAAAATGTATATAAAGCCTTAATTGCCATTGTTATGCAACGAAATTATGCTGATTGAAGCACAAAAAATTGCTGACTTGATAATTGACTTCAAGTAACAAATCATGACCATCATCTTGCGAATATCTTGTCCATATGTAATAATATAACTCTGCATCAACGAAAATATATGGTTTTATGGGTGGCCTTGGCTTTTAGGCGAGCTAACACAAAAAATGATTACCGAGTAGTCATTGTTCCACTTTAATGTTGTGAGAACGAAGCAGTTTTTTAGCACCGACAGCATTTTGCCAAGTCGGTTTCTTGGGCATTTGCTTCCAGCAAGAAAAACTTTTATTCTAAAGAAACTGACTTTTGTGTCTAATTAATTGCTGAAATTGTGTTTGCTTTTTTTATGTAACCAAAACAATAACAAAGCTCACGTTACATCAAGATTTTCGACTCGACATTAAAGGCAATTAAA
>JANSTS010009814.1:129041-148047 GCA_026546915.1 Sylvicola fuscatus
AAAAACAAATTATTTAATTGTAGCCAAGGCAAATTGAAGCGACTAGTTATCACGATTATATTCATAAATCCCATATCTAAAGACTTAATCCAGAGAAAGCATATCTTCATTCTTCATTACAGTAATGAATCCAAATGCAACTTTCCACCGTAATTAGGAATCACCATATCACACGAAACTGTGTGTTCCCACATCAACTATTCCATCAATCCCACCGAAGAATAAGTTTATTCAAAACCTTCAAAAATTTCATTGAAATGAAAACCGTTAAAGTGCAGTCGTTGAACGAATAAAAAAAAACTGAAACTCGTGCAAATCAATAAACTGCAACAGTGGTCAAGACGATTGCGTGGTGGTCGCCGCCACAAGTTGAAGGTATCATCTGAAATGGCATGGAACAATGCACCAAGCGTGAGGCGGTCGATGGAAAATCGCTGAAAAACAAATTCATATTCCGAAAGGGAAATTCCAAACCAGAAATAACAAATCGAGGCAATGATGCGGGCAGACTGCAATCATAGAAAGTAAATTTTACTCAAATTAGCACTTTGGCGAAACCATTTTTATGGGAATTATCAAAGTCTTTCACATAAATTTATTGGTTGACTCGTCATTTTAAACGTTTACATTGTTTATGAGTGGTTAATGGTGAAAAGATTAAGTCAAGCTAAGATTTTAACGTTTGTTAATTAAATTATTTGAACAAATACTTTTTATAACCAATTCGAATTCATAATTATTAGCCTATCGTTGTAAAAAAAAAGATGTGGGTATTTAGAGAAATACAGCAAAAAATGTTTTTTGTTTATCAATAAAAAAGTGAATGCGCGGACGTAGTAAGTAAAATCAATAATTTCCTGAAAGACGTACTTAAGTGGTCGCAAGATATTTATTCAATTAAACAAATCGGAAGTAAACGATTGCAGTAATATTTGCAGGTGTTTTATTTCCATTTCCTTTTATTTAATTATCTTTTATTGCAAATAATTGGAACATTATTCAAATTTTTTATGCAAGAAACCCGAGTTTTGTTTCCTTTTTTCATTGCAAATTTAAAGATAAATAATATTAATAAATTTTACCGATCATTAATAGTATTTAGCATCACTAATTGTAGTTTTCCTAAAATTTATTGGACCACAGAAAACAAAGATCTGGCAACCCTGTTGGTGTTGTCAAAAAGCGATTAAAACTCATCGACTGCTTAATGCGAAATGTCAAATAATTCAAAAGTAAAAATAACTAAAATCGTGTTTGCTGCAAGAACCATCTGTGAAATTATTACCTTTTAATAACAATAAAATAAGCTAAAAACGTTATTAAAAAAATGGAAGCAATTGCACCTGGTAAAGTTTTTCAACCCGTAAGTGTATTCATTGTCATTTTGTCATTTAGTGCGATAAAAATAAATGTACGCCCACTCGACAAAAATTCTAACCCTAATTTTGTTGTACACCCAGGACTCGGAAATTCATGTTACCTTCGAAGATCAGCAAAAAATCAACCGGTTCGCCAAACACAATGCTCGCCTGGACGACCTAAGGGAGGAGCTGAACAGCAAGAAGAATGACATGAAGAGCATTGAGGAAGCCTGTGATGAAATTGAGCTCTTTGATGAAGATGAGCAGATTCCATTTGTTGTTGGAGAAATTTTCATCTCTCATAATTTGTCCAAGACTCAGGTTGGATATAAATATTATTGAAAGACTTGAATTGTGCTTATTATTAATATTTTTAAGGAATTGTTGGCCGAAGCCAAACAACAGAAATTGGACGAAATTAAAGAGATTGAGGAAAACTGCAAACAGCTGCAAGGTCTGATGGCAGAATTGAAAGCTCAGTTGTATCATCGCTTTGGCAACAACATTTATTTGGAAAATGAGGAATAAATAATCTTGGTCGAAATAAAAATTATAATTTATTCAAACTGTTTGTTTTGGTTGCGGAAAATAAACTGAATATCGTTAGCGGCACTTTTGAGACACATCTCCTCCAGCAGCTCTGCCTTGATTGGTGCTTTGTGATGCTCCCACTGCATGAGTTCATGCATTTTCAGGGACTCCTCCCTGTTATTGACATCACTAAATCTTAATCTTAAACTAGTTTGTTCTACTTTTTGAGCCTCCATCGGCGGTTTAGCATCAGGAATCTCTCCTTGTCCTGTGCACTCGCATTGTAGTAAATCGTGTGTTGGGCATCCAACTGATGCCTCTTCATGCATTGTGAATAAGTCTTTTAATTCCTCGTCAGAAAATTTAAAATCCTTCTCGCTGCCTCCTCCAGCGTTGCCAACAACTCTGCCACATAACGACGTTTTAGAGATTTGTCGCTGGAAAACCTTCTCCTCAATACTTCCGACTGTGACCAGTCGATAAATGAACACATTTCGCTTTTGACCGTCTCGCCAAATGCGTGACATAGCCTGTAAGTCTGTCGCCGGATTCCAGTCGTTGTCGAACAACACCAGTCGAGAAGCACCAATTAAATTCAGTCCAACGCCGCCAGCTTTTGAGCTTAGCAGGAAGACGAAAATGTCATTATTTGGTTCATTGAATTTCTCAACAATTTTGCAACGATCGCCACTCTGGGTTTGCCCATCAAGTCTGCAGTATTTGTAGTTGAAGTAGCTGCAGAGGGTCTGCAGCATGTCCAAAGTGGTTGTGTGATTCGACACGATTACAATTTTCTCTTTTAACTCAATCAACTCCTGCAGAACACTTTGCATCACTGATAGTTTGCCGGAATCACTGGAATCCATATTTTTCCATTCGGGCAGAAGTTGTCGCAGCTCTTCAGTTAATGGATCTTTGGTGTTTGTTATTGTCAACAACGATGGATGACTGCAAATCTTTTTTAGGATCGTTATTAATTGCAGTGGCAATACATCTTTGTTCGATGTAGTATGTTGATCGTTGTAGAACTCGAGCGCATGACGCATCAGTCTCAACTGCAGTGTAGATGGCTTGCAGAAAATCACGAATTCCTGCTTCTTTGGAAGATACTTTCGGTTAATCTCCTCGGTCCGTCGCAAAACAAATTTAGACGTTATTTCGTTTAACTCGTTCGCACGTTCTGCTCCAAGTTCTCGAGCAATTGGCAAAACATTTGGCTGCTGGGACAGTACAATTGGATTCTCGTACTTTTTCTTGTAATCACTGTAAGGTCCCAAGATACCTGGATTCACAAAATTTATCAAAGCGTAAAACTCCTGTAAATCGTTTTGAATTGGAGTTCCCGTCAAAATGATACGCCTTTTGCAATTCATTTGGTTAAGCAATGTTGAAGCTTTGACAGCGCTGTTCTTAAGCCTGTGGCCCTCATCACAAACCATGATGTCAAAATGAATTGGTTTAATCTCCTTGAAATAACGCACAAATAAATCGTACGAGATTATCATAAAGGGAATGAAGCACTGAGACGCGAACAATGATGGGCGACTCTTGGCGTCAATCACCTGTGTGAACACTCTCTCCTTTCCAAGCCACTTGTTGATTTCTCTTTCCCAGTTTGACGTTAGACTGCTGGGAGTGACGATCTAGAAGAAAAACTCTATATTATCAATGTTTTCTGGTTTATTAAGAGTCAATTACCAAAATTCTGTTGGCTAAGTTCTTGCCATATGGTCCCTGTTTCAGAAGTGTGTAACACGCGGTGATACATTGCAGGGATTTGCCCAATCCCATGTCATCAGCAAGGATAGCACCACAATACTCTTCATCCGCGTGGACCATTCCTAAAAGGCATTTATACAGAAAAACAACTCCTTCGCGTTGGTGTGGCCGAAGGTTTCGGGCCAGGCATCCAGCCACCGATACTTGTTTTAAGGCTCCTCTACTGTTATTCTTCCACTAAGGATTAGATAAGAAATATTATTGTAAAATGTCCAAGTTAGTGAATTAAAAGGCGAATACCTGTTGTTGATAATTCGGGTCTGGCATAATCAATGGTTCAAAATCGTCATGAATTGATATTTTTTGTCGAAAAACTCCCTTCACCTTACTGGTGACCATAAAGAGGTTTGATTTAAAGACGGCAGGTGAAGTGTATTTTTTTTTCTTGCTGGTTGACGCATCGACATCTTTTCCGTCTTGAGATCTTTTTTTGTGAGGCAAGTCTTCGTCCTTTAAGCGCTCTAATATCTCAGCTTCCCTGTTACCGATAATCACTTGTGATCCTTCCGTCAGCTCACTAATTTTATTTTTGGCCAGACTGGATGTGCCAATTTGTTTTCCATCCATATCGCACAGAGTGACTGTTTGTTCACCCACTGTAAGTGTGCCGTCTTCTTCAAAGGTTTTGTGTTTCTTTGTGGATCTTTTGCCCCAAACAACACGGTAAACAAGTTTTTTAAACAATCCATCTTTAAGTGCTGGCGATGAGCTAGTTGTGGCTTCTTCTTGAATTGAATTCGTACTTGGCTTCTCAGTGTTTTCTTTGTTGCATGCAATTTCCAACAGATTGAGGACACTTTCAGTTGACCGGCTTGTGCCGATTTGGTCTTTGGTGGGTGATTTGGCTGATTGCAACGATTTGATTGGTCAGGAATTTATAAAAAATATTTTCAATTTGGTTACCTGCCGGCGCTTTTCGAGTTGATGGGGCCAGTGATCGCCTCATGATGAAAATGTTTTATATAGGCAATACTCTGAATATTGAGTGATTAGCACGTGGTAATATCTCTCAAGTCTAAAGAATCCCCAAAAGATCTGTGGTACTGGTAATAATAACAACAACTTTTTTATTCTGGAATTTCAAGAATTCTTTGAAATGACAGTTTTATAATTTGCGTATATTTTGGCGTCGGAACGCAGTTTGGAAGTTGACATAATTTGAATGAAAAAAGTACAGTAGTACCACGTTTTACGAAATCTGAAATAAATAATAATTGTAAACAATATGATTTTGTTTAAAAATTTATTTGATTTAATGAAAATATAAATGTTAAAAAATTAATATTGGATGGAATTGAAAATGCTCCATTTCTTTCTTTTTAAATTAAAAATTTCGGATGTTCTCAAGCGGTTTCCTCCAACCACAAGGATATTTCCGTCAATTAATGAAGCGTGGCACTTGGAGCGTGGAGTCCTTAAGCATTCAACCTGAAAATGAGAAATTTATTACAATCGACACTTACATCAGCAGTTTCAAATTTAAAAACTTACATCTGTCCACTCTGCTAATAATGTCGAGTATTTCTCTACAATGTTGACTGGTTTCCCGTCAGCATCCGATCCACCGATGGCGTAAATGTCTTCATCAACGGCTAGCAGCGTTAAATTGCACCTTGGATGATTCATGGGCTCCATATCATGCCAAATGTTCTTTTCTTCGTCGTAAATTTCAAATTCAGCAGTCACAACGCCATTCCGACTCCCACCAGCGACATACATGTAATTGTCTAGTACAACAGCGGCCGCCTTCTTACGTGCATAATTCAAATGGCTAATCTTTGGCTCGCCAACTTCTCCCAAGTTGAAGGCCAGCACTTTTGTTGTAGGCTCATCACCAATCGATCCTCCAATTACAAACAAAGTGTTTCTCTGGGCACAAAGAACTGGCCGGCTGACATCTAACTGGCTGATTAATTTCTCTTCGCTCATATTGCGATCGATCTCCTTTAGATTTCCAGCGTAGAGTCCGCCATGTACTTCACGATTGATCATGAAGAAAATGCGATTTTCCTTAATGTGAAAAATGCTTGTTTTCAAGTAGCACAGCGGACGCCAGGACTTTTCTAAGTAGTTGTAAACAAAAAGACGATCGTTGTATCGAGCATATGCGGTATTTATCAGTGCAGGACGTTGATTGTAGTTGAACAGAGGATGTCGGACTGGATTCAGTGTCTGGTGTGAGTAGGCGAGGGTCAATGTCTCACGCGTTTCTTTTGTATTGCAGAGTTTCTCGAAAAATCGTAAGGCAGACTGAAAGACACAATTAAATTAAATTCAAATCTTTATGGTCATAAAGAGTTTTTTTTTTTGAATACCAACCCAATAATTGACGAAGGCAAATCTGACTTTCTTCATGATACGATGCACCAATAGACGTCGTACTTGTGGATTATGCATCACCCACAGTTCCATTGCTTCACAAACGTCCGTCTCAAAAAGAACGTTCAATCCATCACTCTCCAGTATTTTTTCCAGCGATTCTACAGATAACTCAGTAAATCTTTTCGTGTAAATCAATTCAGTGAAATATTCTCCAATCATGTCCAAAGCCGTTGCCGACAATTTCTGAAGATCATAGACAAGTGCCAGCTCGAACAGATCCAGCAATTGATTCTTCTTAATATTTTTCAATAAATATAGCTCAGAATCTTTCACCAAATCATCCAGCATGAAAAGACTGGCGTTCTGGAGAATTTGAACCACCATCTGAAAATCTAGTGATGTCTCAGTGATGTGGCCCACGTAGATGTACTCGACGATGGCATTCAGTACTTGGCCACTGATTTCATGCAGTTCGATGGTGGTGAGTCCCGATTCCCTAAATCCGCCTGAGGTAAACATCGTTCGGAAATATGGACTGAGCGCTGCCAAAATACACCGATGGGCTTTCACTCTGAAGAATAAACAAAATAAATTTGAAATTCAGCATTAAATTATGTTTGGATAATGAATTTTACCTGGTGCCATCCTCAACGGCGACGAGTTCTATGTCACAGTAGAGATTGTCCTTTTTAATATCCCAGAGTCTATTCTGAAGTGCGTTTCCTATTCCAAAAACGTTTTGAGAAGTCATATTGATCGCTCAAAGGTTCTTAATCGAATGTTTTACTAAGATCACAATCTCGCCTATTTATATCGGAAGATATAAGATCACTGAGAAGGAGGAGCCTCAAACTATGTTTGTAATTAGTTTATTGAAAGCGTTAAACCTACTATAATAAACAAATAAGGACAAATAAGGAAATGAGTAATAAACTAAAGATATACATTTTGTAAGCAAGAATTTGTAAGGATCAGGTACAATTAGCAATCTAAAAACAATTAGCAAAATAATCTATTAATTTCTTTACCCTTTTTATATTGTAGTCATTTGGACTTTTGGCAGTAATAAAGTGCAGTTTCTTTTTCCTATTGAAACAAGATGATAGAAGAGGATAGACAAAGGAATTCTTTGGGTCTAACTATTGTTTTTCTTTATATTTACGATTTTAAAATATATCAACATCTGGATGAGAATATGATTCAAAATCTTCACAGTCGGGATTTCCAGTATTTAAATGATCGACAGTTGTGACTTGGACGGTTAAGCCATTGTAGGACAACAACTTGAATCCATTGAGACAGTCCAATTGATTTGGCGTTCGATAGTTGAAAGAGCAGAAATAGGTTCCATCAACTGCGAATTTAAAGCAAGAAGGAGTCATCGCGATCGCCAGCTTAAACTGTTGGTCGATCACGAAAGGAAATCCACCATCTTTTTCTTCAGCCAAAAAGCTAAAATAATAGTTAACCAATAAAGCCATTAGGGCCAGAAAATTTTCCATTAATTAAAATTTACCTGTTGTTTTCATTCATTGAATTTCTAATGACTTCTCTTTTAGGATGAAAGCGAGGATTAAAGTGAAGCGCTTGCTTGAGTTTCTCACTTTCCGTGAACCGTATCTGGAATGTTCCACGCGGACTGCCAGTGATCATGCCCACAATTACAATGACGTGTCCTTAATCATGAAGAAAAAAACATTACAAAGTATTTAATTATTCGTACCATAATATCCACCAAACAGCTACCTGGAGAAAATTTCTTTGGTACATCATTACTGAATGTGTATGGAAAAGGACGATCTAGCTGCACTATCGGCCATGGAGTTGGAAAAATGCTGCGATGATCAACTTGCGTCAAAATCATTAAATCCTTATTCACAGAAATGGATCGAATCTCTTCCAGTGGCGTCCGGTAATCATAGGTGCAGAAACGTCGATCATTTATGGAAATAAAGAATTTCGTCTCGCACATCAAGAGATACACCTTAAAAGAATCACCTGCAGCCAGTAGCATAGTTTTTATCAGTGATATCATACGACGCCTAATAGATATTGTTATCGAAATGATAACGTTACACACCTGACATAATGGGATTCGGTGCAGTATCTGTGTCGAGGTTCTCCTCTCGCTCCTCGGGACCCCAGGTACCATCGATACGGGAATTCCTGACAATAATATCCTGATGGAATCGTACCGACATGTGAAGTGGTATGTCGGAATCTTCATTTTTTCCAGCATTTAAATTGATATCCATCCTTTATTATACAACTTAGTTTGGTCGAACTTATTTAGATGAACTTATTTGCTTTACCTGTCTGCTCCATCAACTGAACGTCCACCAATCACCAGGACTTGGCCAGGTTCTGGTGTTGCCGATAAATTTCCACAGTATTCTGAAAACATTGTTACTATTGAAAATTGTCTGCCTTCACTTTGTAGCTCACTTTTAACACTGAACTCCACTGATTATGAGAAACACCGCTTTGATTAGACTTAAAACATCGCGTATCTTATCTTAGTAACAATGACTTGGACACGAACAATCATGCTGTATGCATGTAAACGATAATTCCGTACCTTATTTTTTTATTGCCATTTTTTATGTGTTACTTTCAAAGTCAAACTTTTTAGAATATCTTTTGAATTGAATTTCCAACATAATACTTACTTCCTTATGAAATATTTTATATCTAACAAAGTAACTCAACCTGTAATACATCAAAAACTACTCACATTTGCACTCAAATATGTTTGCAAACGTCGATCAGAAACAGTTCGGGATCAAAGACAATTGATTGACAAAGACGATAAGTGCGACAACAAGTTAGAATTGTTTTTGTGAATACTTTTATTAAATATGATGTTTTGTAAAATACAAAAAGCAATTAGAAGAGAACAGTAAACGGTTGTCTGAAATTGCTGCAATAATGCTCCTTACACGAGTAAATGTTATACAGAATAAAATTAAATATAATTTATAAAAGAAGAAATAATTTACATCTTACTAAAATTAAGTTACTTTGCTTACGTCTATAATCAATATATATGGTAAGTGAGTTAATTCGTGACTATGTGTCTATGTTTTTTTTTCTTCATATTATGTAGTTTTAAGTTACAAAAAGCGATAACTTAAGGTCATAATTAATTGGTGAAAATAGTAAAAGTACAGAGAGTGCGCGCTTTTCCGCCAAAAGTTAAAAAAACATCAGTGGAAAAATAATTTAAAATTTACATAAAGATTTATACTATATTTTAGAAGGTCGTGGAAATTACAAATAAATAGAATTTTGGTATTGCGTGGCAACATAACATGACGAAACGATGGACAAATAGACCCACAAGGCACTGACAACCAAAACGCTAAAGAGATTATACACAATTAACACACATCACATTTTCAATTAAAATTTACAGGTACGTTTACGAACGTCAAACAATTAATTAGCAAGAATTTTTAACAATAAAAAACAATTGTTTCGAACTCTTTTGACTGCGTTTTTTCGTTTCTTTTAGAGAATGCAAATGAAATTTGAGTAGAAGGCACATCTTTGTCTATGGTCGAATTTCGTGTGATGAGAGGGAATAAGAATCTACAGAATATATGCTGCTACGACTTTAAAAACGAGTATAATCAAAGTTATACCCTTCAAAGATTTTAGTGCATCTTTAAACTACATAAGTTAATAATCACATCAAGAATAGAGAGAAAGCATCTTGAAGGAGCGCCGTTTACTTCTTCATCAATGACTTCACCTTTTTCACGTACTTATTCAAGAAGGTCTTGTTTTTCTTCTCACTATCCTTTGAGGAAGTGGTTGAATCCTGTCGACTGTACACTGAGCTGCTGTCATCGTTCAAACTGGACGTGTCCGACCGTAGGCTGTTCTCCACCATGATCGTTTCATTTTCTCTAGGCTGCTCAATGGGCGATGGCGCTCGAGCGATTGATTCCTGCGAGTCACCAACAATTGCAGACTTCCTCAATGCATTGACATTATTCGCCATAAACTGCTGGTACTCATTGGCCTTTGAGGCCTCTTGAGATTTTTGCTCGTCAGCAATGTTCTCCAAACTTTTTGTGCACTCGTCTGGCTGATTGGTGCTCAATCGATGCTCATCTCGTTCATCCAGCAAGTCTTCCAAGCTCTTTGATTTCCTCTTGCTACTGTTGATGCTGTCTATTTTATCATGTTTTCTTGTTCTGACCGAGGCCCCTTCAACCTCTTTTACCGTCGGCTTGCCGGCCGGCTGTTCCTCTGCATTTGTGTCCAGCAGGCCGTCCAAGCTTTGACTCCTATTGCTGATTTGTGGCGGCAATGGTGGACGCTGTGCCGATGTGATTCCGGCCGCCGAACTACGACGCGTGCCCGTCCGACTAATGCCGTGGTACGGCATACGGTGAGATGTCGGTTGTGGCAGATAGCGTCCCGCGATGTCGCGCCCAGGATTCTGTTGGTGCTGTGTGTTGTGACTGTTCAGCCAGGGTCTGGACGGATTGCCGGAAGTCTTGTATTTCGTCGGACGGGGAATCTTCTTCGAGGTTGAGGGGTTATCTAGTCAATCTGCAAGTTTAGCATTGCCATTGTTAGCGCCGTTGCCGTTGCAATCTTTGTCGCTGAATTTACCGGAGTCATTGCTGTGCATCCGCTGGTAGCTGGGTGGATTTTGTCGGTTAGTGGAAGCTGTACCGGGTGTGCTTGGCGTTGCGTCGCCCCGGAGTGGAGCACGATTTGCATAGCCATCGTTGCGATTACTGAGCTCGCCGCGCATAAACCTGAAGTGAACGGAATTTTATTAGCCAAAGATTCACCTAGTAATTGTTCAATATAATTATACCTTTCAAGTTTGTCAACACAAGCATCTTGATAGTCATGAATCCATCGAACGCCATTAAAGTGACACACACTTCGCATATCCTCAGGTAAATCCTCTGGCTCTGGCCATTGGAAGTTATCAATTATTGGAATAATATTGCAGTTGGAGTTGAGAGCAGCCACGATTTCCTATGTAACCAAATTTTACAAATTTAGTAAGGTTTTTTAAAAAGGATTCTTTATTAAACTCACCCTGTGAACCCAATCCTTACAGTCTGCGTCCTCAATGCACCTCTCAAGGGCACGAGGTGTTAGAACTAAGATGAAATGTTTCGCCTGACGAATACTGTTTAGAAGATTGTTGTCGAATTTGCCAGCCTCGAGTCGTTCAACATCAATAAACACTGAAAAGCCTCTCAATTGCAAATGGACTTTTAGTAAACTGGCCAACTGGGAGCCATTGCTTCGTCGGTAGCTAACGAACACGTCCAATGTTTTCTCCATATTATCAGCAGTAGAAAGGGCAAGTGTTGACTCAACGTTTTTGATGGCATTCAATATTCTCAGTCGATGAATTGAGTTTTTGATATTGCACTCATCAGCCAACTGCTCTTCATTCAAGTTCCTTAAAGATTCTTTATCAACGCCAGCATTCAACATCTCGTACGTGTAAATGCTGTACTCCATGCCAATTGCTTGCAAAAAAGTATTCAAATTGGCAGAGTCTCGTGAAGAGTAATCTGCCATTTTCTTCAGATTACCCAACTCCCTAGCAAAGCGTTTTCGTCGAATTCCATTATCAATGCCGATATCATCACGCAAGTTCTCCTCAGTCAATTGAAGTAGCAAATCTCCGTCCACTCGGGACTCGTAGAAATTTTTCTCATATTCAATGAAGCCGATTTGCTTCACCCACTCTCGAACATCTTCAGTGGACCACAACGGCACCTGTTGTGACAATTTGTGTGGCACCTCCTCGCCAATCAGTCGCAGTGCTTGGGCGGCGAATTTGGAGGCAATCGCATTTGGGCAGCTGGCCACATTTTTCAGCGGCTCGATAGCACCAATTTCACGGAATATCTCAGTATTCCCCTGCTCCTTTTTGATGCCGGCCTCCATGCAGAAGTGGAATGCCGCCAAATTGCGTGCTTCTTCTCGCTTTGAACTTAACACGGGCACCAGTCGTTGCAGCCAATGTTTACTTTGGCCATGCGCATGTGCATGGTTAGACTTTGCGAATTCAGATGGATTGTGTGTGGTGACAAATGGCTCCACGAGATCCAAGGTGCCTGACTTCAATACTTCGGCTTCGATTTCTTTGTTGGCCACTAGCACAGCGATGGCCAAACAAGCATAATATTTAATGTTGTCGTCGTCATGGAACGCCAGTGGGAACAACCACATTGGCACTTTGCGATTGATCATCGCTTCCTGATTTTCAGCGCCACCGTACAATGACAGGTTGGCAAGAGCGCCGGCACAGTGTCGCAATGTTTCCACGTCATTTTTTCGGCACTCGAAGAGTACAGCATCCAAACCACCGAGTCGTATCACATCGGAACAAGTTCCTTCGCTGTGTTTGAATAAATGCTCTAAGATGCCGGTGCCGACTCGCGAATGATCGGTGGTGGCATTCTTGGTGCAGACGCATGCCACATTCACCACCTTCTCAAGGCCGTTGTCGACAACATGCGCTCGATTTTCTGTCGTCAGACATTGCTCCAGAAGGCGAGCCGACGGAAACTGTAGTTCTTTGTCACCCTCGACGCAGTTCTTCATCAGCAGATCGAGACCACCCTTTTGGCGAAGCGTATTGCACAGGCTGTAACCCAATTCGTGGCCGAATGTCGGCACAGCCCATGCCTTGTTCAGAATTTGGTTCATTTTGTCTAGTTGATTTGGCGCTTTCTTCGCTACGTCAGGTCGCTGCAGGTCTTTTATGTAAAAGTCCAGGAGATTTGAATATTTACTGATGGCCATTTCGATAGCTCGCGGATCTTTGAGGTCCTTGAGGTCGTCAAACGACAGATTCTCCTCCATACCGTAGCCGTTCATCTTTTGCGACGAGATCATGGTGCTGCCCGACGTTGTGCAAACACCCTTCTTTGTGATGGTAATGTTGGACTGCGAGGACGAGGCGACGTGCTTCTCCTGGTTGAAGATGCCCGACGAGGTGACCGTCTTGCGCTGTTGCGCCTGAGCTGTCGCTTTCTTCTCAGCGGTAAATGTATCACTTTGAACTTTAATACTGGCTGCTGCCCGATTGTTTGACTCTTGTTGTTCTACATCGCCGGCCTTCAATGAGCGCGCTTCCTACGTAAATAAATTTAGAACAAAATAAAGACGATAAGATACGCTAATACTGATCTCCAAAATACACAACTTGAAGCGGGCAACAGAAATAAAAATGAAAACAAATAAATAGAAATAAACACAGGCAGGAGACGACGCACACACAACACATTTGCTGTTGGAACTGTTTCAAAACATTTGGGGGCGTCGCGGCGCGGCGCGGGACCTGCGCGTTTACCGACTCGGTCACTGGCTATTTCGAGG
Source organism: Sylvicola fuscatus (assembly GCA_026546915.1). NCBI lineage: Eukaryota > Metazoa > Arthropoda > Insecta > Diptera > Anisopodidae > Sylvicola > Sylvicola fuscatus. The sequence goes on from JANSTS010009814.1 coordinate 142,406, forward strand.
CGCACCACCACATGAGGCGAGGTGTGCTGTGCCACCTCTATGGAACTGTACTGATTTTGTTGTGTAATTGGACAATTATAGTTATTACATGTGCACAAGGATTGTACCTCATCCCGAATCTCAATCGGAATCTCGCGTATTGTCGGTGAAAAGCATTCAACCACTGGTGGAGGACTCATCGGACTGAGCGGATTGCTACGTGTTGATTGCGGCGTGGATGGCATCTCGACTATGGGACTGGGCGAACGGGTCGGTATGAAGTCGGACTGACCTGTCGACCGGAAGATGCCTTTTCGTACTGGCCACGGTGCTTTGTTATTGCCTGCCATTTCAGGTGAAATTGGTTGTTTTCGATAAAATGCACATAAGCCGTGGCGAGTTAATTATAGAGTTTTGATTTGTGATTTGCACGCGCGCGTCAATTGCTTTCTGTTTCCCTCCAATCTCGTTATAGAATATACTCGCGAATTCGGTTGCTAATCGTGCAATCGCGGCCATAAGACTGAGTCAAATTCAATCAGTAACAGCCAGGCGACGAGAGTCGCGTCGCGTCGCATCGCATCGTACAGAAGGCGAACGTATGAGTATAACTGTTTGGGTACACATGCTGTCGAATGAGTCTGCAGTCGAAAATAGCACAAATTCGAGGAACAGCGATAGGAATACAAAATACTGACAATATATACATAAATACAATCAAGTAGGAAAAATAATTATGCCACCAGCGAAACGGATGTGTGAAAAAATACGCAACGTCGAACCTACCGTCTTGGAATACTTGCGATTGAAAGACACTTTCGTGATTCGTTTCATTGAGTTTGATATGGCTCGGATCGTTACGATGGGAACAAACATTAGGGCTCAAGGTCACACAGGATTTCCACTACACCAAATGAAATTTAACACTTTATTAGTCCCGGTTTTCCCCCCTACACAAATCAGACACTAACAGGCACTGAAGTAAACATTTTTTGCGGATGTTTCCTGTACAATCTTCCGTTTTTTTGTTTTCAAAGACAAATCAGAAAATTAAGTGCACTAAACGTTGAACCACCCTGAATCAACCCTCCAGCAAAACAAGCTCGATAATTCTCACAGTTCCAAGAACTTAAAACAACATATAAAGAAATGTGATTGGTCAGTGCGCAGAATCGCCTAAGAATTACTTGACGTCATCTCGTCTGCGCTTCTAAACGCGAGCACAAGAGTCAGCACATGAACACTCTATGTCTTTTCACTTTCACAGTGCATCGACTCCTCCGGTTCCACCAAAATCCAATTACCAGAAAATTTAACTATCGATTGGATTTACCTTAACAACGGCAGCATTTTGTTCGGCTGTCATTCCATCCACCTCGATTTTGTTGCGCATCGCGGCCGCGGCACTAGCCTCCTTGTAGTCAATGTCACCGGCCTGCAGTCGCTTCATTTCAGCTGTGTTGGAGGTGGCCTGTTCGCTGCTGAATCCGTCCTTGACGATTTTCGTCTTGGACGCTGAGGACATGGACTTTTGCTCAAACTTGACGGTGTCGGCGTTCAGCTGGCCGTTGTCCAGTGAGAGATCGGATGGCACAACCGACATGGTTGGAGATAGGTCGAGTTGGAGATCGTCGGATGGGGTGTCCTCGCCGGGAAATGTGACAAGGGGCTCGTCATCGGGTCCGTCAACAAGATTCTCAAGGGAAGATCGTATTCTGAAAGGTTTTCGTTTATTACATTAAAATTCTTAATAATTGTTAAAACGATTGTATTGTAATTTTCATTTGGTCCCACGTAAATATTTTTTCAGCTGCAGATTTAATTGCAATTGACGCAGTGGCCTTGAGAAGTTTTTTTTTTTACAATTATTATTTTAATATTGATTCGTTTATGGCGCAGTCAATGTGATTTTTGCAGTTGTTTATCACACATGGTCGGTGTGCAAAGCTTTGTTGTTTGTACATTGTTTCAACAAATGTGAGTAATAAGTTTGAGAAGCTTTGCGTGAGGATGTTAAAAGCTTTCATCGCGTGTATTCACGCCCACTTTTTAATGAATTCGGGCTGAGTTTCACATGAATTTATCGTATTTTTATGTTGCTAAAATAATAAAGCGAAAACAAAAAATATGTTACCATTGACTTGTTCTTAAAACACACCCGCGTTTGTTAAACGATAATTGCTATTTAATGTACAATAAAAGAATAAGATTCTACAAAATATTTAAAGAAACAAATCTCTCGTGTGTCTATGATTTAATTGTATTCATAAAACCATAAATTTCATTTTATAAATTCAACACCAACCGTTTTTTGTTGACTTGTTAATGTTTTGTTAAGTCGAATTAAACAAATTTCAAGAAATTAACAATCAACCGGTTTTTAATTCTTAAAAACTGCGTTTCATAAAATACGAGACAATGTCAAAGCGTCTGTAACAAAATGAATCTCATTCTATTTATGGCACAATTTAAATTCTTCCAAAATCCCATTGACTCAGTTGTAAGAGTCTTGCACATTGATGACGTTTAGCGGAAGCTTTTAATGCAATTTTGAGATAATTTGGGTGTTCAGTGACGGCTGGTGATTTGATTGACCTTAAATACTGAACTCAAACAAAGTTGGCGAGCAACCTCCAGCTGAGCTGAGATAATTAATGGCGTCAACTGAAGCTATCTTGGCCGTTTTACTGTGAAATCATAAAATTATCAGCCGCAACGACTTTTTAGAAACGATTCCACAATGGCCGTTTAGTCGCGTACAAGTAAAATGCAAATTAGTGATAAAAAACTTACTTTTTTTGCAGTTCGCTCATTGCCGTGCTGGGATTTGTCATACTGAGCTCATCAATGGACGGCGTTTTTCTGCCCATTGTCGCTAAATTATTAATTTCCGACATTGAGCTCTTGATGTCCGTCAGATCCCGTTTGAGGGCGCTCGCCTTCATTTCGGCTGTGGATGATGTGATGTGGTGCAGACGCTGCGAAGATGAGGCGACACGCGACGTTGTCGTACTGGACGACGTCTGTTTGCTGCTGGTGCTTGAACTGCTGTTCACTACCTTTATCGTGAGGGCAGTTTTTGGTGTTAAAAAATGTATCGAACAGTAAATAAACGTATTTTCAGAACTAACAATCAAATGGTCAACCGTCTATTGTTGTGAGAACGCGCTTATCGTTGGGAGCTCAAGTGTTTGTACGCGACAACGAATTTCGCGGAATCGGAATATTCTATAAATAATGGCGCGCAATTTATCGATATAGTTCAACACTTGTTGGTCTCGGCACTGGTACTGATTAAGTGGAATATTTTTCTCTTAATTACAATTTTTTATTTTATAAATAGTTTTAGTTCGTTTATATGGCACTATGATTGATTCGATTTAAATTTAACTACAAAAGTTGATTAGCAAAAATAAAAGTTCGTTCGTTAAGTGACTAGAAGTCAGGTTCGATGATCAGGAGACACTGATTTCAATTCTATGAAATGCACGGAAACTGTGCGACGAGCAGCCGCTTGGCGAGAGCGCGAGTGGCAAGCGCGAGAATCTATGGCGGTTGTCGCCAAAAATAAGTATTAACTAATTGTTTGACGTGAAAAAACGGAAAAATACGGAAAAATGATGTCGTGTTAGACCAGAAGCATGCTGTCCAATAAGTTTAACACAAACTACGCCAAACTGCGGCTGGCATGACAACGATTGTTCTTCGAACGATTGTATTATCTATCTGCAGCAACCGGCAGCTTGCGGGCATACATGAACACAACATTTGGGATATGCTCAGCTCATTAGCATAGACCTGACAAAATTCAGACATTTGAAGTAAAAGGTAATCTTATATGTTAATGTGCGTTATTATCTGTTGGCATACGGAGAGAGAAGCAACAACAGCGATCAGCGAGCACAAAAATCCATGGGAGATGACATTCCTAAGGCGATTACAATAATATTTAAATTTGCTGCATGACTAATCGCTTGGAAACGACGGTGGCTGTAAACACCGCAAGAAACAAACGTGAGACGCGGAGACTTCATACGTAATGTACTCAAGATAAAGCCAAACTAGTCGTTTGAGTATCGTTATATTGCGAAATTCATTCATACGCCACGGTGACACGATCATCCTGATGCTGACCAAATCGCTGTTAAATTCAGTGTGTACCTGTTGGGATGTGGAGGAAGAAGATGTCTCCTTGACGCTGCTCGTGCTGGATGTAGCATTTAGCCGGGAATTTGTAGGGCCGCTGGTGGTCGATATGCTGCCGCCGCTCTTTTTCTTCATGTTCTCAATAAGGGCAGCCATTTCGGGATTGAGGTGGGATGCCGCGTCCGGAAAGTCCGCCATCTAAAACAACATTTTTACGTTTATTTATAACGGGTTTAAAAAAATAATTAATAATTAATTTATGCTATCTGAGAGCGTAGAATGTTGTGTATATAACAGATCTAAGATGCACATTAATCACACAAAGATGCGCAGACGGAAATGTCTTCTGAACCTATTTTTCTGTTAATTCAATCAAGCTTTCAAGGCTTTCCAACTGAAATCATCGCAAAGATGGAAACAAAAAGCTAAACACAAATACAATTATGTAATGTCGTCTGATGCAAAGATATTACGCGAATCGGGCTTCTGTGCGGATTTTAAACGATTTAAACCAAAACAATTGTTGCCATGAATCACGCCCGCCATTCAGTTGACTATTGATAAAGTCGCTTAAAGGAACTCCACTTGAAGAACAAGGTTGCCGTTGTTATCGCTTATCACTCGCGTTGAAATTTTACAAATCTCCATTTATAGCCGAAATGCGTCACCCATTTGAAAATAGATCCGCGTCTTCGTTTTTGAGGCACACGATTTGAATGAAATTAGTCACTGTCCAGGCCAGGCCAGGCCAGCGTTGTGCCACTTAATTTAATACGATTGACGTGCCGGGCGCGTTCGCTGGCATGGACGCTTCAATTTATGTACGTGTGTGAACTTATCAGACCACTCCAGTGATTCATCTTGGATATTGGTCGTTGGCATTTCTATATGGCTTTATAAGTGACAAATATTTCCAAGAAATCCAATTCCACAATTAATAACTGTAGATACTGATGAGTGAGTGAAAGAAGCTTAACTTTGTGTGTATGTGAGTGAGAATCGCTGTCGATTCGCGATGCAATTTGTTTTGTTATCGCGTCACTGTAAAAGGGGTATTTCCCGCGGCCTGCAGCACGTCGCGCGGCCACCGTTTTCATGCGTGTCGTTATCAGCGACATTTTCCGTTTGCAAACAAACGACGCAACATAGCTTTTGCAGAAACTAAAAATAGAATAACAAATATCCTTGGAAAATATGTTGTCTATATGTGTAATAATTTAATTAAATCATATATATTGAAGTTAAAATTAGATGTGTGATTATTGGTTCGAATGGACGAAACGGGCAGAAATAGCCATAGTCTAGACGAGGAAGAGTGGCATTTAAGTCAGTCACTAGCATATGCTCGCAACAAAGACCGGCTGGCATTAATTAAAATAACATATAATATGCAAAAAGTTTAAAGTTCGCGATCGCTAACGCCTAACATTAATTAGTTTATGTAAACTAAGCGATGTTTCACACTTTTGTTGAATTACATACAAAATATATTTTCAGTTTTGTAAATAAGTATATCA
>JANSTS010009814.1:164253-176320 GCA_026546915.1 Sylvicola fuscatus
ACAAATTGTTATATGAAGCATCCAGCACTCTCTCTATTATCCATAACCTTTCAGTATCATAATGAATTTTTACGGGAGCAGATTACAAAATTTTCATTTTTTTTTAAATACCCTTGCACTTCTGGTTGTATTTTAGATTTAAGAAAATCTTACTCACTAGCTCATGCTATAACATATTTTCCTAAAGGTAAAATTTTTCTATGATTTTTATTTATATTATAAATTAACTTAAACGATGGCAAGGGGCTTAAGCCACTTAGGCCAATCCTAGTCTCTATAATGTTAAAAAAATTTAAAATTAACTTTAACATCTTACTAATAAATATTTTGAAATTAAATGAATTGATATAGAGGCAGAATTTTGCTTTAGTACAGAACGTGATATGTTAAACAACAACACAACATTCGACCAAAAAAAAAAAAATTGTCACTCTTGTCATCCAATAATCGTGAAAGTTGCTCTGACACTTTTACAATATTGTGGGAACAATAAAGAACATTTTGCTGTCAAGTAATGCTATATGTACTATATAAAATAGTAAGCTTTAATTGATCACACAAACCACACGACACTGGTGTTTGTGTACGTTTTTGTAGCCAAAAAAAGTTCGCCTTCCTACAAAAAGCAGCAGTAAATTGTTTTTAATGGAAGCTTTTGGGTGCGTGTACAGTTGCAGAACAATTGTTTGCCAAATTGTCATGTCATATCAGCCACGCTTTGTGCGCCTTTTACGACGTGAGCATAATATGTAGTAGAATGTTCGGGGGATGGGCGTGACAGCATGACTTTATGGTCTCTCGCATGCCATTACAGAAAAAGTAAAAAGTTTCAATGTTAGTAGAATTGGGAGCAAAAAAGCTTTGATATTGAGTATTGGTGTCACTATATACTCAAGGGGATTCAGGCTTTTCCATTGATGTTTCTTCGCGATGATTGCGTCCTTTTTATTAATGACATGCGCCACAACTGCATGAAATGAAATATTAATTTAAAAGTTGATTTTTTTTTACAAAAATACCAAGAATGTATTTAAAGTTCTATTATACAATTCAAATTGAACTCAAATGTTGAAAATTTAAGCTCCTTAAGTATACATTTATTGAAATTTGTATCAAATTTCTCGAAATTGAAACTATTGAGTTATTTGTGGTCGTTGAATCCTCAATGCAAAATTTCGACATACTATGTGACAAATTACATTGAATACATTTCTGCTGCTTCGTACCAAAAAACATGTACATGGATCATGTTTGCTGACTCAAACATAATGCAGATTAAACGCTCATAGCGCTTTATGGGATGCTATCTCCCAGCGATGGTGATAGAGTGGGTAGTTATGCAGAATTTCAAATAAAAAATGAAATGCAAATTGTTTGTGTTTTATGTCGAAGGTAAAAATTGGATCGAATTTAACAACATTTATAATTTGAAAACTAAAATGCACGAAGGATACTGATACTTCTTCGGTTGCCTTCTTTCAGTGGGATGTATGAATATTTCTCAGTTTCGCTAATTACAAAATAACATATTGTAAGTATGAATGATGATAATTTTGTAATTGTTGGGCTTATTGTTCAAGGTGATAAGCAAAGTTGATGGTGTATTTGAGAGCAGATGATTTAATTGACAAGAGAAAAATCGTTTTGGAAATGATGAAAAAATAAAAGCTTACAAAAGGTTTTCAGAAAACTTGCAGGTGCCATTCTGAGAAAATCGATTTTAAAAGAGACTTTGAAGTAACACCAAATATTTTTTCAACACCTCTTTTTAACCTTTAAAATTTCAAGTTAAAAAAGTCAGTTAACAATATTATCGTATTATATTTTTGGTATGCGTTTAACTTACACACAATTTAATATTTATTGAAGATAGCAATTTAGAAATCTGAAACTGCACTAAAAGACAATTATTCTAACAACAATTTATAACAAAATTTTACATCAAAACATTTATTTATCATGCATGTATATTGTATACCAATTTATCAACTCAACTACAAACATTTACATATATTTTTTATACACAAAGTTTTTATATAATTTCACGAAACATTTTTGTAAAGAAAAAAATGTAAAATCAAGAATATGGTAGAGAACTTTTTTTGTTGTAGTGTTTTCCTAACAACTTGTGGTGGTTTTCGTGCCACCCCCAAGTTATTTTTATGCATCATGCAACACAGGAAACAAAAGCATACGGAGAGTTGAGAACATTGCCGCTTTCTTTTGTTGGTGCACTTTACTATGCACTTACCTTCGAATCAACATGCGTCGAAATCGCGATTTTCTGTACCATAAGCCACCAACTCCAGTAAATTCACATTTATCCTCCTCGTTGAAACACCCTTACCAATTACTGTAGTATGGCAAAGCGCTTCGTCAATTAGGATTGTTTTATTAAAATACACGGTTTCTTACAACTAAGTTCTTATCGAGGCTAAAGTGTTTCAAATTGCTTTACATTGCTACCACAAAATGTTATAAAACCCTGCATGTATTTCAGTTCACAGGGATTCAAATTTGTATAGAGAATATCAAATGGGAAATGTCGGTGAAAGAAATATCTGTCTCCAGCATGCAAACAGTTAAGTCTTGTTATAATATAAGAATCACTAAATCAATACACACAGATATCCGTTCTTTACATTGCCTAACGTCTTAACTATGGGTCAGTACATTATTTACAATTTCCACAAGAGAGTATTTTGAGTAGTCAACCGCAAGGGGTTGCTCTAATAAAGTTATTTCCCGATAAAGATCTTCCAGAGACAGAGGAGTTTAAGTGCGGGCAACTGAAAAGGTTAAAGCAAAAGCTTTTAAAAATTAAATAATAGAGATCACAAGGGATGGGGGTGAAATGACGCAAGTGACCTTAGGCATTTCGCATCCGGCAGGTTGATTGTGTGTGAAATGAGCATCTGCGGAAGCGCAAACCATTGATTTAATAATACAAGAACGAATTTTGTTGAAATATTTATGACGGTTTTTTGTAAGCTTCTATTTGACAAAGGCAGGGGGTTAATTATGTTTGTAATGCTTTTTTTTAGCTTTAAAAATTAAAAGAAAAGTTCATTTCTTCAATCCAATTATAAAAGTATTGATTAAGAATCAACTCCTTGTGATTGTCGAAGCATCAAATTGGCACAAGAGCAAGTGTTTCATCGATTTCATATAAAAAGGCGCAAGGAATTAAAAGAAAGAATCTTCGCAAACACAGAGCAGAAAACAAAGAAGCAATGAAATTGTCTTATCATTAACCGCTTATTATTCATGTCAGATTTTGGCATGAGACGATATGGAGGAGCGTCAAATACGTCTTTATGCTGCATGACAATGAACGTCGCCATCAAACTGATGCACAATAATATTATCCGGTGTCCTATTTGTGTCATTCGAATCTATAGCCACCGACGCCTGACGACTCAATGAAGTTAGATTCTTTTCCGATGTGGATCGTTTCAGTTTTTCCGGCTTTTCGTCCTCCTGCGGCTCATTTCCCTCGTTGATAGCTTGGCATGCATCAGCCTTTTGCTCTGGCGTTGTATAAATGTCATAGACGACGGTTTGGCTTCTCTTGAAGTTTTTATTTCGACGCTCGTCAATTACTTCAATGGAATCATAGTATTCGTCCTCTTTATTATTGCTTATGAAATAGATTTGCTCCAGTTGGGTTTTTGGCTTAGCTGGTCGATACAGACGCGATGAATTGCTGCGATAAAGAAACTTCTTCTTCGGCTGGACTTTCGGTGGCTCTGCTCCACTATTGCTAGTGCTATTACAGTCTAAGAATAATGTGTCGGGTCGTTGGTGTTTGGTGTCAGTGCTATTGAACGGTGGCAGACTTTTTATTGGCGACTCGACCTCAATACCAGTATCAGAGGCGGCCGCACTTTCGGGAAGCTGTTCTTTGTCATCGCTGTCATGTGATTCTTCAGGCACACACGGTTCTAAGCTGGATTGACATGAAAGTGCTCGTATGGTCGTTGTGGGTTCAGATGATATGGATAATTGGCTTCTAGAATGACATAGATTTGTGAAATTGGTATGCATTCAAACAGAGCTTGGACGAACCTGAATTCTTTTTCTACGGATGGGGTTGAGTATTGCGCTGATATGCCACGCCGTGGACTTCTCGGACTAATTGAAAACTTTTCAGGACTATGCAGATCAGCCTGAATTTTTTTAGAATCCATGCTGGGCGTCCTCGATATTGATGTGCCAGCTCTTCTTTGTCGACGACTCCCAGATGCATCGGATGTTATTGAACTGCGCCTAAAAGATAAGCATACAATTGTTTTCCAATCACCAAAACTCAACCATTGACATCTTGAAGACTTAGAGTTTTAAGAGGATTTGATGGAAGCGGCGAAAGCAATAGAGATTAAAGCACATGCACACACAATTCCCAATAAAAGTGAAACCTAATCGGAAGTGAATCTACAAACGAATTAAAAGCTTGAAAAAACGCGCTCACTTACCTCCGACCACACGATGTCAAACCCATTCTTGGACTGTGCGGCTCCTCGCGTTCGATCGGCCTCTGCCGTGAAAGGACATGTCGACGTGCCGTGTCTGAGCGCTTCGGACGTTCCCGTACGCGCTGGTGATCTTCACTCAAATTGAAGTGCACCGAATGTTGGGAGCCGTGCGACTCACCCCCACCAGTGGTCTTGTGCTGGTGGACAGGACCACTTTCGTCCACGGACAATGCTAACCTGTGCAATTGCAACATACCGGGATGCAAATGTGTGCCAATGATCTCGCGGGTGGCGCGCTGGCACATGCTGCTGCTTGTGCGTGAGCTGCGATGGTGATGATGGGGATGGTTGGCGCCACTTGTGTGATGCTTTAAAATGGGTGAATGATGGTGATGGTGATGCGAAACTTGGCTTGATTTGTAGCCAGATGCTAGATTCGGAACTGAGCCGCTGCGCGAGAATCGCCGACCTTTTGGTGAGCTGTTACAATGTGTGGTGGGCAGATGGGATCATTTCAAATTTATTTATTTTTAATTTTTAATTTGAAGAACAATATGATAATGAGGAAAATAGGAGAATTGAAGAAGAAGGAGATTAGTAAGAGAGTGAAGAAGAGGCTGTGGTGATAATGTCAAAATTGTCATTTTTATGTTAAATGTATAAACTTAGAGTGGCGACAGCTCCCCACTTCCCAATTGAAGCCCGAGTGTATCAATTTCTCAAACTCAGAGGGCGCGTGGGTGTTGCTGGATCATTCAGTTTTTCGCCTAACCCCTATTCCAGGCGTCATGTCAGTGAAGTGAATAAGAGAAGGATTACAGCCAAGCACGGGACAGGGGAAAGATTTTGGTGAAGCTAAACGTACGTGGAACAGGTGAGGCGATGACCTTTAACATTTGTAAACGCCCCGTAGGTTACAAAGTTGTATACTTTGCAACGTTTTTTTTTCTTTGGCTTATATGCTCGAGATTCTACCTTTGACATATGTTTCTGAAGTAATTCTGTACGTCAAGACAACTGTTGAAACATATACTCGTATTTGCGATGCATGTTAAAGATAATTTAGTTGCCTGACTCGGGGCTCTTAAGATTTTCTAATGAAGACTTGTATTTAATGTACGAAAAGGATCATTTATTTTTATTATAATCACGTCGCCTCATTCTGAGTATACATGGTTAATAAAAAGTCACGTCTGATGAATTGCATAAGTTAAGAAACGTTCAATCATTTTGCTCGTGTATAAAATTGTACGATAAATAAGGATTTTATCGCTATAAAAAGGCTGCGAAATCATCGTGACACGAACAAGTTTAAATTAAATTTCGAGTTGAAATTTAAAATAGCATCCGGCGTAAAATAAAATCATCGATAATGAAGGATAATCGTGAAATCAACAAATCAACAAAAAAATCGGTATTGAATGGAAAATATTTGTTCAGATTTGAAGTCATTGAGAAGAAACAAAATCATTTTAAATAAAGGATGTTACAATCAGACGAATCGATGTCAATTGTAAGCGTCGCTTAAGAGTTAAAATTTGGTTATGAACTATTTAAAAAAAATAATTGTTTTAGTAAAAATTCAAAAAATGTCATCATTGAACAAGAAGCAGCACTCGATGCAAAATGAGTTAATCATTTGATCTTATTTTCTGTGTTTCTCAAGAAATAGGTCTATAAGCCAAAAAATGCAACAGCGGAATGATGAGAAGCTTATATTGGTGAGACCACGAAGCAAATAATTATGCAAGTAGGTGTAGGTGCAAGATAACAATGTTCAATAAAGAAATTAATTGTTTTTTAAATTTTATTCCTCTAATTAGATGTCATTTGGTCTTCTTCTGAATAAGAATAAAAATCAATATTTGTGCAAGGAACATGGCTTTACTGGCAATTTGTGTTGTTTCAAACGATAGTAAAGTTGTCAGATTATTTATCTTTTAAGGTTAGAATTTAATGGCTCAGTAGCAGTTTCGTCAAATCTTTCTTAAATAAATATATATAAAAAGTAGTTTTATTATATTTTAAAATTTCACCCCAATCGGAAGTCATAAACCAGTCAAATGTATAAATGTATTGAAAGTAGTAAAAGGATTCTTGATTGAAAATAATGGCAAGTGATATCACTTACGACGGGTATACCTTTAAATTACAAACAATTAATTCATCTTAGGTAAATGATTCGTCATCATTTGTCCGTCTATTTGCCGTATAAAACAGTTAAAATGTTAAACAAATAATTTACATACGTCTACAGCTTAGCAATGCTTTAAAGCAGCATATTCAATGGACAAAAGGACTAAACACACACACACTAATAAAATTACGAGGATTTTATACCTAAAGCTCTAATATTGAAATATTCAACAGCTAACAATGAGCACATTTAATGGTTAACAACCGCACTATAGTTATACGTATATGTACGTTTAAACATATTTATGTAAATGCATATGTATATGTATCTAGATGTATGGCTGTGTCTTCACGGCTAACAATGAAACTCATCCAAACTATATATAGGGAAGAAGCAAAAGTAGAACACAAAAGACTTACCCGAGTGCTCTTGAAAAATGCACAAGAGCAGCCGTTAGGGCTTGTCTGTCATGTACAATTCCGCCATTAACGCCGACAGCACCAGCCGACACTATGGCGTCAGCACCCACAACGGGGGCAGTGCACGGCGATGTTCGGAATACCCCCAAATGCTGCTCCCACCTGTTAGCCTGTGCGGTGCCAGCGCCCGCTGTTCAATGAAATATGTTGCCAATATAATATTTAGAGCCCAAGGGTTTGTACTTAACATTGGTATTTGTGTATTTTATGGGATTCGCCGCAATCCATCATTATCAAGTACCTGTTGCTCTGCGGGAGGTGCTCCCACCGCCAGCGGCTCCCGTCCTATTGCCAGCACTATTCGTTCTGACGCTGTTGCCCAATTTGAATCGAGCTGGGACCACTTTTGCCGCCGAATCCCGTGCTTCGAATGTCATAACACAGGCTGCTACCACAATGAAACCTGCAAAGTTAATATGCTGTAGCCATAACTTTGTCTCACCGCAAGCATAGGCGATGCCAGTTTCAACATAAACTGCAATGGAGCATTATTCAAGAAGCCTAACCCAAATGATATACTTATGTACCTCCGAAGCCCATCACTATTGGTCCCACATAGGACAAATTATTCAGGTGAAATCCCCTCGACTCGTTCTTGACGCTAATGGTTGCATTTCCCCGGGTCTCCTTAAATATTGATAGCTGATTGGCGAAATATCCTGCGCGTGTCAAGACAATTTATTGTTTCGGTTTCGTTTGTTTATACTTTTTGACATCTAAATTATACCTATTGTCGCCATGCCACCGCCTAATCCCATTAGAAGCATGCCAAGCGCCAGTGCCCGACACGCGTGCCACAGGCACCGCGACGTCATCTTGCCTCGCACCACCTGCACATTCCATGTAGCACCGGAGGCCGGATGCGCTCGCCGCAATGGTCCCAATGAGGTCTTGCGTCTGGATGGTCGCGACTTCCATTGTGTACCACCACGCGCATGCATCCCGCCGTCGAAACTGTAATTCACCTGTCACTCAACGAGTTGGGTTTGGCTAGGCCAAGTGTGGCGCGGATACGCAGAAAATCAATGCCGAGTGGCGACGCCCATGTTGTCACTGTAGTTAATCTGCAAAAATAAAGGTGAGAAACACATGTTCACGGTGAATTGCAAACAGATTTAGTGCAAAGGTCTTAGTAAGGATATTGCTGGGATTGCCGGTGAGTGACAATTTCCATTCAAATGAGAATCTCTGGAGCTCTAATCCGCGGCTAAATTAAAGAGGTGAGAATCACTTTTGGGAAAGCACACAGATGCTGTGCACAGACTGCGGGAGATACTTAATAGCTTTTCTTGAAATGCATTTGCAGCAGTCTAGGTGGCAGAAGGAATTCTAATTGGGTTATTCAAATACAGGGGCTATGGAATTTGTTAAATTAAATATTAATGTAGGCGAAAGAATTTCATTTTGCTCGCTCTTGGTTTCCTTTGATAAGGGTTAATGACGAAATCCATTTTTATTTATATTCATAAAGAATCCAAATATGTTCGTGGAACGACAGGACATCGCTATTCACTTATCCTTGCTTCTTCTAAGAATAAAATAAACATTAAAATATGAAAATGTAGAAAACTGAATTTGTTGTCAAAAAAAAGTCGTAAATAAAATTGTCCAAATACTTAACAAAAGTTCAACTTTTATCAAAGCTCTGCGTGATTTTATTTACCTTTGTAATATCTTGTAAAAAAATTTATGGCATATTTTAGTTTGCAGCAATTTGATCTCAAAAAAAGATAATCATTTGTTGAAAAGCATTAAAAGTTAAAACAGCTCCTTAAATACAATGAAAGTATACATTGAAGTATGAATGATAAACTAAATATTCGTAATCGAACATAAATAAAAAGTAGATCGTCAAAACCCATTGTTTTTAGAAAAAGGAAAAAACACATAAAACTGTAGACTGATATTAAAATCAATACCCCTAAAGCTTTATGTGAGCTTACATCAATTGAAGTTGAATAAGGAGCTTCGTACAACATAAAAATTCGATGCGATTCGTGAGAGCAAATAAAAATAAACAGTCGAGCAGGCCATTTTAGAGGCACGTGATCAATGAAGCTTTCCATCACATCACGTTCGATTTTCCGATCTATGCCACTAAAGGCGTTTTTTCATAGAAATACTAAAAATATTAATTTAAGCAACGAGCGTCGTTTTTTATTCATTGAATTTTGTAAGTACAAATGACACAATAACGATAAGTGAGCTCATTATACCTTTAAGTTGAAGTGGCTGGAAAATGCTTTTCACTGTTTTTCTCAGAATATTTGTACCTTTAGACAATTATCACAACGAGCAGGTTTAAGTGGTAAAATAGAATTTCTGTACATAATACATGAGTGTAGTCGCATAAGGTTTAATTATATGATTGTGTTAAACTTTATGTCCGAGTACTTCGACTGTAAAACCCAATTTAATTTCTCTATCTGTCTTTTATGTGCATACATGAAAACCAACCCACATCTGACCCTTCTGCCATACGTTCTATATGCTTCTAATTGCAGCGCAGCTTAACATCCCAGTAACTTTGACAAGAGTCTCATGTACATGGAATTAGGTTGGGTCGCTTATATATATAAGTTTAAGGTTTTTTATTGGTTGTTTGTTTGTATTTGCTTTGCTATCGTGGATTACAATTAATTGGCCCAGACATTTCCTTTAACTGATACTTAACATGCTTCTGATATGATTTTATGCTCAACTAGGCCTCAACAGCAACCAAGGCATCCATCGTTAGGGCATTTCATTAGGCAAATATGTCGAGACAGAAAGCATGATAAGGCTGTTGGTAATGACTCTTTGGTGGATACAATTAATTATTTACAACAAAAACTTGGCCTTCAGGCTAATCCAAGAACATACATGATCCAAAGCATTAACTACTCTGTTTTCTCTATAGGTCAACACTGCCAAATGGCGTTTCGTATGGATTTCTTTGATGTCAGCGGATGTATTGGCTATTGTTACGTGGCAGGTAAATTCATCAATTTTGAAGTGCAAATATTGGATGTGGAAAATGTTGCAACATTGTTCATGCCATAAAGGGATCAAGTTTGACTGTAAACTTTGAAAGCTTCGTAACTCAACCCTTGTGGCTTATTTAATCTGCAAACGTTTCGAATTATTAGCATTGTATTTGAATATAAAAAGCTTCATAATTTAAAAAATGTATTTGTTTCTTTAAGTCCTACAATTAAGTAGAAGACATAATTGCCAAATTGCAAACCGTTGCTAAGAAAATGAAACAAAATAAGCATTGATTTATTAAAGTAATCGTGATAAACCCGAAAAATATTGCTGTTGATAAAAGTATTTTGTATAAAGAAAACAAATTATTTCAGAAGAATTATCGGAACTTACGTTACATGTTGTGAACTCCAATATATTAAATATCCTTGCAAGATAATATGAGTTAGGAAACATAATGAAATATGCTTCTATATAAACAGAATGGATCGGATTCCGAAATGGTTTTCGGCACATCGAAAATGAGAAAGGAAGCATCTGCGCGGATGATGGTATTAAATTGCAATCAAACAAAAGAAAGTATTTTTGTGTGATTGGAATTTAATACAAGCACGAGAATTCATTACAATTAATTTATTTAAGTAATTTTCAGCACAAGTTTCATTAAGCTCTGTAATCTGATATGCTTTGAAAGAGATTTTACTAAGAAATCGAGGGATAATTATAGATGTCCCTATTAATTTTCGTTCTGAAATGTTTTATTCAAAAATAAAGGCTAAAATGTTTTGCTTTTTTTATTAAGATTCTCAAAATCTATGCATGAACTTCCTAATATGTTATGATCATTGCGAAATTAGAATGTTAAAATAGAATTAGAATGACTGAACTCTCCCATAACATTAAAACCATGCATTCATTACTGTCGAGAATCAAAACATCGTACCAAAACTCTATGAAAACATCATAACATTCATAGAAAACACAAAACTTGTGCACCTGTAAAGACATGAATGCAGACATGACGGTGCTTTTATAATCATCCAGTGCATTGTCTTCGAGGACATACCAGAGACCACATTTTATTATATCAATTCATGTACGACGCACGTTATGCTCGTACGATATCGCTGGAGCTTTTCACCCCACATAAAACACATTTGCAGCATAATGTAGATGTCAGAAACAAAAACACTTTACACATTAGAATTCAACGTGAAAGCACATAATTTTTGTTTTACATAAATATCACACATTACGAGTAGCGTTACACGTGTGTTTGTAATAACATTCATAAAGGAAATTGTGCAGTTTGCATAGACAAACAACCGAATGCATGTTTAAGTATGCACTCAGCTGGGAAAACAAGAGCTGTGCTGCATAGCGGCGAAGAAAATTTAAACGAAAGCATAATTCTATAAATTGTGGTACAAGGGGTTGTATGGTTGAACCGGGATGGTGGGCAAATACCAACATCGATTCGGCGACAAAAGGTACATTGTCGTCCTTAAAATTGTGACTTCTCAATGCCTGTTTCCGAAACAAATGCACAAAGGATGAGAATAGCTACGAGAGTCAATCAAGAACTCGTGTCACGATCCTCATGCGTCCTACTTTTCACTGCCACACAACTTTTATATGCTCGCAATGCTATTTCGGCAAACACAAAAATGCTCACCCAAAAGTCGGGCTAATAATGATGAAAGCTTTTGGTCGGCAGATTTGCTTCTATAAAAATGTAAGCACATTCATTTGCATGCCTTCTTTTATAAAATGAGTTTTTAAAACGATATGTTTTTCAGAAATAATAAACTCGTACAAGCTTTCCAACGGTGAAAACGTATACATAATTGAAATAAATAAATGTGGATGGCATAAAATAACCATAAAGCACTGAAATGAAGCTGACAATCTTAGGGATGCGTGCAAATGATGATTGACTGGTGTAAGTATGGTGGGATTACTTTACATTTCAGCTATTGATTTATTTAACGCGGGGTCGACGAATTTCG
>JANSTS010009815.1:0-11441 GCA_026546915.1 Sylvicola fuscatus
GTGTAGCATTTAGACGTATATAACTCTTACGCCGGCTCTCCCTGCCGCGTGTTTTCTTTACAGATTTTTGCAAATTTTTCAAGGCCAAGACACAATGAACAACGTCTTGAGTCATGCTTTCAACTGTCTCTCGAAACTCAGTTGTTGATCACTTTCTTTACATTTACACCGAGAACCATAATTTTATTTTACTCCAGATTCTTAAAAAAATGTAAACCTTTGTTTTGGTCACGGATCAAGGAACCAAGACGAGAATTCCGCAGCAGCTTAGTGCAAATTTTGAGGCGATATCATGTCTTATTCTTTTTCTAGGAATTGAGGCGCTTCAATTTGGATGAAATGATTTTTTCTTCAAAAGATTCTTCAGCATAATTGCAAAACTATGCCATTCTTGGCTCCAGTATTTTCTACTCCAGAAGCGTTTTCTGAGGTGAAGCAAGTTCAAAAAACTTATCATTTCCTAAATAAACAAAATTAAGGAAACAAAAAAGGAATTAGCTTTTAGGTTATTCCATTTTATTCAAGTAATTAGTAAGCAATACAAGTATCCCTATTTATCGGGAGTGGGATAGGGGGAAAGATGTGAACGTATGAAAAATGGTTATAATGTTAAGCTTTTTAAAAAAAAAGTGGTGACGAGAAACAAATATTATAAAGTAATCTGTAGCGGCCCACATTAATAGCCACCATAGCCAGAATCACTGGGTGAACGCACGTCATCGATCTTCAGGATCATCTTAACCAACTGTGTGGCAAGCAAAATCTGTTGTTTCTTTGAGTGCAGCGACTCGATGACGTGATGCTTCTTCATGTCACACTCGCCGCTCAACATGCAATCGACGCCCAATGTTGGTTTCTTATCTTGCACCTGTCGCGACTTGATCTCAGACAATGTCTCGATTGGAAGCAAACCGGAATTCTCAGCCAACGCCAATGGAATACATTCCAAGGCAATACTGAACGAGCGGAAGGCGTACTGTTCCAGTGTGCTCAGCTGGTCAGCCTCTTTAGCGACAGCCAGTGAGCACGAGATTTCAGCGGCGCCGCCACCATACACGATACGCGAGTCACGCACCAACGAACGCACCACGCACAAGGCGTCATGAATCGAGCGTTTCGCTTCGTCAATCACCATTTGATTGCCACCGCGCAACAAAATCGTGACAGCCTTTGAGTTCTTGCACTCCTCAATCACCAACATCTTGTCTTTGGTGGTGCCGAACGAGATCTCGCGCACCAGACCGGCAAAGCCAAGTTTCTCAGGCGACAGCTCCTCGAAACGCGGCACAATTCGGCCACCGGTGGCAATTGCGATCAACTCAATTTCAGGACCGCCCACCCAACGCACAGCCGGCAAATTCTGCTGCAACAGCAAATGGTTGGCCTCGTCGTCGAAACCCCACTGGCAAATGGCCAATGTGGCACCGGCGTCCTTCACTTGAGCTACCATCTTCAAGAATTTCTCCGCCTCGTACTTTCTCAACTCACGATAATCCTCGGCTGTGCAGACGTCAAGCTTATGCTTGGTCTTTGGCTTTGGTGGTTCGAATGGGCAGGTGAGAATGGCCAACTTAACATTTTTCAATGTTTTTGGCATTTGAGGATGGCTCATGGACTTGTCCACGACCACACCCTTCACCAACTGTGAGTCTTCCATGCGACCACCGACCTTCTTTTCGATCTTGATCAACTCAAAGTTAACATCCTTCGTTTCCAAATCGGCAACAGCCAGAACCGCATCAACGGCCATCTCGGCCATTTTGCGGTGGCACTTGTTTACAATTTTGCTGCCCAATGTTGTCATCGCCACCTGAATCAAAGGCTCCTTATTTGTGGCGTCAATTGGAAAGTCTTCAGCAATAGCGTCCAGATTCTGGACTGCACATTGTGCTGCCAATTCAAATCCATCGGCAATACGAATTGGGTGAATACCACGATCGATGAGAGCTTCAGCTTGTTCTAACAGAGCTCCGGCTAAAACAACAACACCAGTGGTGCCGTCACCGATTTCATCGTCCTGCGATTGCGAAAGCTGTACCATCAGTTTTGCGATCTCGTGGTCAACCTCCATCAGCTTCAGAATTGTGGCACCATCGTTAGTTACTGTCACTTCGCCGTCACCGCTGACCATCATCTTGTCCAGTCCTTTTGGCCCAAGAGACGTCTTCAGCGTATTGGCGACTGAGCGAGCAGCCAAAATGTGACTCTAAAAATATTAAAATGCTTTCTGTCAATATCAAATGTATTCATAACCTCAAAATAGAATGTTTTTTGCTTCGCTTTTTCTTTTGAGATTTTGGACATAATTTAGTCATGTGTTTTTCAAAACTAATCCCTTATCGATTTTCTTCGATTGAAATATTTTAAATATATATTGTTAATAAAAACAGTCGGAAACATTTTTGGCGAATGAATTTTAAGTAAGTCTAGCAGTAAACGTAAAATTTGTTTAAAAAATTTGCCGGTTTTAACGTTTTTAATTAATATTAAAAATATTAAAATTTTATGCATTGTAAAAAAAGAATACAAAACACAACGATTATATACTATAAAAAAACAAGAACTTCTTGCTATTTAAAAAAACATCTGCAGAAGTTCCAGACGCTTCTACGGTAACACAAAAGGGAGGCAACCATCGAAAAGTTGAGTCATTTAATTTTATATGAAAATATTAACTTTTTTTAAATATTCTTTTTTTAAGTAATTGTTTATTAGCTTCTAATCACGATAGATAATTAATTTCAGCTTATGCTATAATATTTAATTGTTTTTAATTCAAAAACCTTTTCATATGGTGATATCGTACCTTAATGGCATTTGTTCCTGTGAGCCGCTTTTGATTCTCCTGATCCCTCAGGATAATAAAGGGCCGACCGTATTCATCGAACGCTATCGAACCCGGAAATCCAGCCATAATTCTCTATTTTCTTATTTAACGATGGATGATTAAAGATTTTTCCACAAGAAACCAACCAAAATTTTCACAAGATTCCCCAACGATTTATGCTCACAATTGTGTTTTGTTCAAGATATTTCTTGACAGTTCGTACATATATTTTGACAATCATGTGATGGGAAATTTTCGAGTGAACATATTTTTTGTTTTTGTGTTGGCTGCATTGGAAACTCGAAAAAATTCGATATTCATATATAAAGCAATGCAGTTTCGAATACTTTTTAACAAGTGTTCTTTTTCAACAAATATTTTGATATTAAACATCTAAACAATAAACAAACCGGTTATAATGTAATTTTAATTTAGAAAAATTTGTCCAATTTAATTAAATTAAAATTTAATGTAAAGTGCAAATGGTAAAAACACAATACTTTCGAAAAAGCTTTCATTACCATATTCGAAATGATAGAAGTGCTGGCAGCACTGCCCATTAAACTGACAAGTTGGACATTCGCGCACAAAAGAACGTAAAGTAAAATCAGAAAAATAATGAAACTTTTTAAAAATTAGTGAAAATCGTCAGTTAACGCGTATTTCAGCATAAAAAATTCAAAATAATAACCAAAAAGCGATTGAACTCGCTAATTCAAAGTGCTAGTGGTCGCATTATACTAAGGAATGCTTTTTAAAATGTTATGCAGTCAAAAGCAGCCCTCCAACAAATGGGCCTTTTAATGGAATCAACATTTAAATAATTCAATTACTGTAAGCTTACGCCGTAGATTGCGATGAATACCTCGTCAGAGGGTTTCCTGGTGAACGTTGCACCGGATTTAGAGTGGTCGAGCCTGCACTGCAGCAAGGACGCCCTAACGGATGTGTTTGGCTGGTTCCTACAGGGAATACTGGCTGGTTTGGCCTTCACATGTCTCATTGGTGAGTGCGACGACTTAAAAAAAAAAAACAAAAAGAAAAATATACATAAAAACAATCTGCCACGATTTAATTGTCCAAATGCGTTTAAGACGTGACAAAGCCAAATCTATTAAGACCAAAACATTATGACGGGACACGTTATCAATATGATAAATTATTTGTTATCAGTTATTGTAACAGCATGCGGTTGACTACACTTCAAAAGTTAATCTTAATTGCTAGGCAATTAAGTGATATATTTGGATGTAATCCATTCTGATACATCCTTATCAATGGCAAATGTTTTGAATTTATAATTAGGAGAAAGTCGAATCGATGCGATTGGTATCTTTGGCAACGCATCTGCTGTGACAGAGAAAAACAACATTCCCAAATTAGCAGCGCTTTCGATTTTAATGTTATGGTCCATCTAGTTCTTTTGCTTCAATCACCCACACGCACACCATTTGAGTTTCGATACAATTGCTGACCACCTTTGACTGTACATTATAAAAAGATAAATAGTTTTTCTTAAGATTTTTATTAAAATTGCCAATTAGTCCATAATTATGTAAAACTTAGGACCACAATTTTAAGTTATTACGAAAAGCATAAAACTTGTAATTTGTGTGAACATAAAACTCCTTGGCAATTGGATTCACCAGCGTGTTCTTGGGCAACGTCTTGTAAATCGGCTCACCAAACCAAGTACCAACTTTCCAACCTTTGACACCTGCCATAAGCTGAGCCTCTTCGTCTCGATTGCGACGCAGCTGCTTCAAATACTCACGATCGCGTTCGGCTACCAGTATTGGAAATAATGCATTTCTGGCTGAACGCATTTCAATTTCATTGTAATTCCTGAGTTTAGCACTTTGATAGTAACCAATAAGGCCCAATGTTGTCACAGAAATGTAAGCAATGATCATCTGAATTCCATTTAGGTAGGTCTTCGGCGGCATACGTGCGTAGACAATCGGTTTGTAACCACCTTTCGGGGGCAGATCTTGCCGTCTGCAGTTTTCTGACATGTTTCTTTTGCAAAACAATAAGCAATAATTAAGATGATTAACAATTGAATTGGAAACCTACTGCCGCCAAAATAACCACTGTAGCGAAAGTTGCTGTTTTAGCCAATTAAAATATAATTAGTTCATCCTCTACAAGGTCATTTTCATTTGAGCGATGAATTCTTATATGTCTTTTTAGTTTGCTTTGGTTTTATTTAAAAAAAAATCAATCTTAATGATTTGAAATCTTTAATCTTTACTGTTTTTATTAAGCAATCGGTCATTTTTTATATCCACTGCAATCTTATCTTATAAGCAGAAAATGTTATCTTATAACATGAAAGATTAAAAACTTCTTTTAAATGTAAATACATTCAAGATCGTAATAAATATCGTTTTGCTAGGAGACTTTTTGGCTTGGTTAAAATATTTATTCATAAAAGTTCTTTCAAATTAATAAATTGTTGCCGTTTGACTAATAATTGTTTAGCTAACGTGACGCCATTATTTTGGCTAACATCTGTTGGCTCACACTTGTGTGTCTGAATTGGTGCCGTAACATTGACTTTAACATATTTATAAATTATCAATTGTTTAATGCGAGAAAAAGTGACTTCTTAATAAAAAACATGTCAGTTAAGTTTTTACGGAATTGAAGATTCAAAAGACCTTGCTTTTTTTTTTGCAAGTCTAAAAGTAAATAATCGAGTTGATACTGAAAGAGTGCAATAACTTTTCTTGCAGTATCAATTCCCAATGCCAAATGGCAAAACGTGCTGTAAAAGGGCTTCACAATTGCAATTTCCATTGTTAATTGGTTCCGTGTTTCGAAACAAAAGCGCCACGTTTTATTTGTTCCAATAGTTGTTTATGTGCTAATTATCACACTAAAACTTGCAGCAAAACGTTTTTGCGAGCCGCCATATGTTCGTCGATCATGGGAGACGTGGTGGTATGACACATCGAAGCAGGGCATTGGTGCGGCTGTGATTCACATGACCAACGTGTACCTGGCGCCGTTGTTCCAAGGTGACCCATGCACATGGTACATCATCAACTTTCTGCTGGACTCCACCATCGGCCTGTTGATCATCTTTATAGGTATTCGTGTGTGCCAATTCCTGGCGAAGCATAACAACTGGGATGCCATCAATTTTGGAGAATATGGTAAATAAATAGAATTGACACATATTGTTCAGTTTGATATGGAAATTTCTGTTTCAGGCGCCCCAAAATCGTGGATCTACCAGACTTGGATCTACATTTTGCTTATGGCCATCGTAAAGTTGATAACGTCACTTTTTATCCAAATGGACTTTTGGGACAATGTGAAAAACTTTGTATTGTCACCGTTTAGGGATCCAAAAATTGAACTAGCTGTCGTGATGCTTGTGATTCCATTCTTTGTTAATGTAAGTATTACATTCTTATCTTAAGATTTATTGACCGTAATCTATGAATACCGTTTTAGATGCTTATCTTCTGGGTGACTGACAATTTCCTTATGCGTCACAACAAGCACAACAAACGCCGGCGACGTCCGCACGGTGGTGTGCTCATTGGTGGCGCCGGCGGCCTTGCGTCCACCTCGTCACCCGTCGATGCCCACAGTCTGCTGCAGCGTGTCAAAGTCAAGTATCGTTCGATAAGAAAAGATCGCAAACGTGCCGCCGAGTCAGAGTCGGAGGCGCTCATCTCTGGTGACGAGGAGTTCCTGGGCGTGGTGACAGCCACGCCAGCCACGCAAAAGGCGCAGCAACGCTCCAGTGTCAACAGCACTACGTCGTTGGCGTAACCTGGCCGCAACACCCAATCGACACATCGACTTACTAACAATGATATGATGCAACTGCAGCAGACTCCGCAAAAGTGACCTTACACAATCAATGATTACCTAGTTTTCTAAGCGACTCTCGTCCAAATCATGTGTCAATGAAATTTAATGATATTATTAGGGGTTTTTATTTTGTGGTTTAGTGTAGCTCAACCTGTGAAACGCGATCGCTCATGTAATTACGATAAACGCGATTATAAATACTATATTTATGTGACTCGAGCTGGATATATGACTTCAGAGGTAGATTCATACTATATATTTTTTTAAACAGTTATTGTGTAATTTATTGTAATTAAATCCGATATACATAAATGCTTTTTTTCTAACTATTATCAAGACAAGACATACTTAAGTGAAGACAAAAATGATTTGTAAAAGATCAATGTGGACTTAATTTAAGAAATTTTATGAATAAATTTTAAAGTTTGCGTAAGAAAATATCAGTTTTTTTTTTTTAATTAAAATTATTTAATTTTACATTTAAATTATTTTATCTCGTTGGCTATGATAAAATTTGAACAAATTTAAAAAGTTTATCATTTTTTATGGTGCAATATACGGCCTCTGAAAATGTTTATAGTAAATTTATGTTTTAAATCTCCAGTTGCATTAGCCATTGTCCTCCATCTTTTATATCAAGACGACTTGCTCAAGAAATACAACGATTTTTTGATGTCTGCCACAACAGTTGCCGGTTTTCTGTTTCTTGGCGCCACAGCAGCTGTTTTGAGTAGCAAGGACTTGTTGCCACAACAATTTCGTCGCCTGTCAAGCACAAGCCAGCTGCTGTTCGAGTCTGCCCTAATTTTGGCGTTCTTGGAAATTTGGATACATTCGTTTTGGCCTAAATGTGAGCTTTTCCTGTATGAAAACTTCATGATGACGTGTTTACTGACTGACAAGTTTCAAAGGATTAAATGCTCATTAGCATTCGACATATTAATTACCTTTGTTGCACTACTGACGTTCATTATTGCGATTACTGGAAGGAATGTTTTACCTGTCATTACGGTGAATCGTCTGGATGACAATGAAGAGGAAACATTCTCAAGTGATTCGTTTGAACGAGAGACGGATGCTTAAGTTCGTGTAAAAAAACGCAGTTTAATAAAATCAGTTGTTTTAATAAAATTATTTTATTATTCCATTTATAAATGTTTATTGTGTTCTTTTTCATTTTAATTTTTCGTCCGGCGTTACATTTTTTGTTCCATAAATTAGTTCTATGTGTGAAAACATTTATTTAAAATTATCAAACAATTCATTATCATAGTAAAAATTACAACGTTCTATCTACTGTGGCAAGGATAGCCAACAAAACTCTTCACTCGTGGTTCTTTTATATTAATATATTATTTTGAAGCATAAATAACCAATTGATTTAAGATGCTGGAGTTTGCTCTTGCCGTTAAAGCTACAGTCAGAATCGGCACAAACAGAGTTTGTAAAATGAATCTCAGTATTAAAACGTATTTGTCACATTTGAAATGATTTAAATACCATTATCGTTTATTTAACTAATTTCAATTGTAATAATAAATTAAGTTACATTTTATCTCATTCACCAAACATTTCAATCAATTAAATTTAATATAAATTCATTCGTTTTCTCTATCTATGTATTTCTTTTGGATTATTATAACTAAAACTATATTTTTGCTCTACGGTTAAGGTCACTCTTGTCATCTTACATGTTTCTAATGAGTTAAAAAATTATTTTTAAAAAATACTCTTTATTCAGGATTGTGTATATCAAATTTCTATAGTTGTTCACGTTTTGATTTTGTTTAGAAATTATTATTATGTTTAAAAATAATATTTTAGGTTTAGATATAAATAGAAAACATTGACATATATTACTTTACTCAGAAAGAATTTTATATTTAATAAAATGTCAATCCATTTATCATAATTTCACATAAACTGAATGAAAATGTTTTTCAACCGAAAAAAAATCACTTTTTAAACATTTTATTCAACAACTTATATAAGGGCGCAAAAACAATAATTTCTTTCTGAATTGGTAATAATCTTACATGAATACATTTAGATTATTTAACTTTGATTCAAGGTAAAAAAACTCCGTTCAATACTAACAGTTTAACTATTTTTTGAAACCTTTATCATTTTGTTAGAGTATAACGTTTTACATTAAAAATTTTCCAAACAATTACAATGAGGTTAAATGTAAATTTATACAAATTAACTTCAAAATAATACACATAAAGCAATTAATATTAACTTAAATAAAAATTTGTAAAAAAAAACTATCACAAAAGATTACGTTGCACAAATCAATAATTTAAAAATAAAAATTAAGTAAGTAATGTATTGTTTTATAATTGTATTTTTTTTAAATAAACCAAATCATAGCTGTTAAATACTTATAAATTAAACATGACTTATAACGAACTAATCATTCATCATGAACACAAATCATCTAACAATTCTTTAATTTTTAATAATGTTAAAGTGCTTCTGTTTTCGGCATTCTATATTTTTGCGAATTACCAACATTATTTCAAAAATAAAATACACTTTTATCTTTATAAATAAATATTTTTAAATATTTAACAATTTATTTTAAGTTAATTCTTGAAAATATTTACAAAGA
Organism: Sylvicola fuscatus; assembly: GCA_026546915.1. Lineage (NCBI taxonomy): Eukaryota > Metazoa > Arthropoda > Insecta > Diptera > Anisopodidae > Sylvicola > Sylvicola fuscatus. The sequence goes on from JANSTS010009815.1 coordinate 9,273, forward strand.
ATAACATAATTATGAAAACTAGATTGGCCATGAGAGGATTATGTTTGTTGAAAATATCAAATCGGATTTTGTTGTGCGACCACAAACATTTTACGGCAGTTTTTGTTTTTTAGTAATACGGTCAAATACATTCATCCTGATTCTGGGCACAATATTTGGGAAATATGGGTTCAGCATTAATACCTAAGTCTACTAGACGCTGCCGAAAGACGGCCATTCGGTTAAATACTTCCTTTGGTACCACTTCGGTATCGTGTTCGTCAGATGGATCCGTCCAGAGTCTGAGGAAAAATAAAATGTAAAAATATGTAAAACAAACATAATTCTAAGGAGTACTCACCGTTCCGCCAGAGCCGACGATCGCGGCCATAATCGTGAGTCTAACGCCGGCTCGTCCACCTGTTCAGTCCATAAACACGCTTCACCTCCCAACACTTGGTGCATATGTTGCGGTTCTATATGCATCCGCTCCCACGGCCTATGCTTGTACACCATTTGCCACGTGCGATACGGCGAGCATGCACCCTCGCCCGTCGATCGCCAATTACCAAAGCCACAATCCAAATACCAGAAATCAACGTGTGAAAACACCACATTGTATCCGTTATCTATTAAGTCATAGTTCTCCTGCCAAGTACTGCCGCCCCATATTTGCACCGCGAAATTAGCTTTCGATAGGCACGGCCACGACGTAAGTCCCGATGACCACACTGTCGTGACGGCTGGAGTCTTCTGCTGGTTACTGGCTGCACCCAGTTTCAAACGGGTGTATGCATTTTGCATAAAGTCGCACCACAGTTGACGCAAGTTTGTGTCGTTAAAGTGCTGCGCCCAACACTCTAGATTCACTTCGTCGCCACCTACAAACCAGTAAAAATTGAAAATCAAATCGGAATACGAATTCGACAAATAGTACCTAAATGAAAATAATCTGTTGGTCCCGTCAATTCGAGTAACTCTTCGTACAGCTTCTGAAGGATCGTGTAGGTGTTGTTGTTTTTGGGATTCAGCTGTCCACATGGAGGTTCTCCGCAATAGAAACTCCATGGCTGTTGGTTGATGCACATACTCAACTCTCCCAGACCTTTCTTCGGACCCCAGTCCCAACCGTTGCCAGCATGGGCGGGAGCATCAATTTCGGGAATCACCTGAATGCCACGCACCCGTGCGAATTCCACAACATCTCTTACATCGTCAACAGTGTACACTTCGTGTGTTGAGTAAGCTCCATGTTGTGCCAGTTCAGGATAGTGTCGCGATACATATGGAAAGCTTTGCGAATCGGTAATGTGCCAATGAAACCGATTGAGCTTTGAGTGCGCCATGCCTATCAAAGTGCGCTTGATTGACTCGACAGAAAAATAGTGTCGGGAAGTGTCCAGCATGAGACCACGGAATCTAAACTTTGGCGCGTCCTCGATGATGGCTTTACTTAGAATTTTCAATGCGTGCACCTCGTCGTCGTACCAAATCATCTGTTGGAGTGAGGCAAGAGCGTGTCGGGCGCCGAAGAATGTTCGCGATCTTATAAGTACACGACTGATGGAGCCAGAATCTGAGGATGTTGTCACGAAATTTATTTTAAGAATTGAAATTGAAAAACTCAAATACTTACGTCCAACTGTTATGTTGTAGGATTCATCCGTATCAAGAGACAAATGAATGTCACTATCGGTTGGCTGTTTCGGTGTTATGTGCACTTCCATCTCTAAACTGGAGATATCATATTTCTTTGGGACATCTGCCTCTTGTGACTCCATGTTTCGAACATCTTGCAGGAATACATAGAAGGCATTCCGAAACAATGACTCAATGGGAGAGTGCCGCGACGATATTTTAAATTTGATGTGGTCGGTTGTAAACGCAAGAGCTTTGCTACTCAGCGATACTTTCCCCGTGGGAAGGGGCCAAATGTTGGGATCGCCACATGTCATGGAGCATGTCATGTAGGGAACTCGCCGTTCTGTGGCTATACCATCCACGGTGATAAAATGCTGCCGAACACATCGATCGGCTATACACTTGTAAGTCCAACTTCGCTCTGTCGTTTTGCTGTATTCAGAGATCCAATATTTAATTTATATTTTTAAAATTAACATAAAATTAATCTTTTAAATTTAGAACTTAAAACTAATTAGAAATTTCACATAGACAATTCATTTAGAAAAC